>CM040619.1:68102247-68119730 GCA_022817965.1 Solanum lycopersicoides | reverse complement strand
TCTTTTGAATTGTTTTTTTCTTCTTCAAATTAAGTTAAGTCGCTTTTTATCCTACCCTCCCTCACATGTTAACTTGGGGTCTTTGATTGCTGGTTTGAAAGTGATGTATTAAAATTAATATAATGAGTTACAATTATTAGGTATAAATTTTAGCATAATACATAAACATGATTCTTAAATTGATATCAGTTGGCAATTATGATCTTTATGTTAGGTATATATAAATAGGCACTTAAAATTTGTATATAATTAAACAAGTAGACACACACATGTCCTACATCTCGTAATGCATGTAGGACACGAAATTGTCATGTAGGGTGTCATGTAGGACAAATGTGTCTATTTGTTCAATTTTACAAAAGTTTAGGTGCCTACTTGTGCACATCCAAAATTAAAGGTCATAATTGTCAACTGACACCAAGTTAAGAGTCATCTTTATGTATTATGCCCAAATCTTATGGTCCATTAAATATAGTATTTTTAAAATTTTATTTTTACTTCTCATATATTTCGACTTTACATCAACTAATAATTGATATGACTATTTTACTATACTATTTCTATTAATTAATTTTAAATAATAACTTAAAGAATAAACAATTAATATTAAGAATAAAATATGAAGAAAATAAAATTGTATTCTCTTCCTATATTAAAAATGACATATAATTATTTTTGAAAAAGCAGACAAGTAAATAAATAAATAAATTATGTGGTTATCAATAATTAAGATAAATAGAAATGTGTGTAATACAGTAGATACGGAGTTATCACACTTGAATTAAAAATTTTGATATTGTAATTCATATTATCATATATGGTATATATTTAAATATTTTTTATATTTGATATAGCTAGTATTCGTTATTATAAGGAAATATTGACATTGAATATATTAACGAGTGTGTAGTTATGTAAATATTTTTTTTTCTCTCTCTCACACACATATATATAGAGAGATACGAATATAAAGTATAACATACTATAGTTATCAACTCGTAAAATATTAAAACTAAATTTAAAAATATTAAATTATTAACAAATTAATTTGATATAATAATATAATATTTTAAAAATAAAATAATATTATTGAAGCAAATATCGTACCAATCATATCATACCCACCCTTAAAATTAATTATTGTTTTGCCCCCACAACATGTTGTCTACTTTCAATGGATGAAATTCACGTATTCAGTGTACATATGCCAAATCAATAATAAATTAGTAATAATTAAGGTGGAAATTGGAATGAATATTTTTTTGTATTCAGAGTACTTATTTCTTCTTCTTTTTTCGTCTTTTAAAAGAATACTTTTCTATTTATTCATCATTATTAATACTCCTATTATAAGTTGGTGATAATAATTGTGCCAAAGAAAATTTAAAATACGGTCCTTATATTTGGGGTAAATTTTAAAAAAGTTCTTCAATCTTCTACTTCGACTATTTACGTGATTAGGTATCTAAGATTGATACTATATGTTGAAATTATATTAATTAATAAATATGTATTCTTAATTAATATTATAAAATAAATTAATATATAGATTTTGAAATATATATACTATATTTTAGTGATCTTAAATCGAGCACTAAATCGTCAAGTGTTCAACTAATATCTTTGTAAATAAATATGGGTGATTGTTCTTTGGGTGTCGGATGGTGAAATAGGTGGTTAGGTTTGGTGATTTTTGGTGACAATAATAGCGTGTGATATTTGATGATATGTGTCTCGCACCAAGATGGTATTGAAATTTCTAATATTTGTATCAATGATAATTGAAGAAGAAGATGACGTTATTAGTGGTTTTCTTGAAAACAAAAATGGAGTCATTTAGGTAACGGTGGAGAGTGAAAATAATAAAATAATAATCGAGGAAAAAAGAGAATAAATAAATAAATTATACGTATAATCTTGCAAAAACCTTACAGGCGTATGTAGATCATACTGAATTGCGCAACAAGTTTTGTACATTTGGGTGGTATAATAAGTTGTTACATTAGTTTGAATGTGAAATGGACTTTTCAAAACAAATTTAAAATAAAATTTTATTTTTCGCTATAATAAGTAATAATCAATTTAAATTTTAAAAATAACAAAAAATATACACTATAAAATTATTTAAATAAATAAAAAATATAATATAAATTCAAATTTGTAAAATCACGATTTTTTTTTCTTTGTAAAACATAAATTTATGATCAAATTTTAGTGCTTAAAATTGAAAATCATGATTTAAAGTTAAATATGTTATTGTTTGTCATGATGCACATTATTTTGGTCATTGTCAGGGACAGTTTATTGACATAAATAACCTCCTACATCCACATGATCAAATTTAATATTTAAAATTGAAAATCATGATTTAAAATTAAATATGTTATTGTTTCTCATGATTCACATTATTTTGGTCATTGTCACGGACAGTTTATTGACATTAATAACCTCCTACATCTTTCATATTTGTTGTATGCCTTCTCTCTTCCTGATGTAATAAATATGTTTTACAAAAATCGCAATATAATTGCTGTAAATAGTATATTTTCGAGTTGTTTGAGTAATTCATACGTTAATTAAATTTTATTTCCACCTAATATCATCCAAATTATTATATTCAATAGTTTGCCTATTTAGTAGAGCACCATTTTTTAGAGTTAAATCTCTACTAAATTATTATTTTTGGCTTAATGATTATTAGGGGAGTACAAAATCGAACCGAAAATCGAATCAAACCGCAGATTGAGTCAAATTGGAAAAAAATAAAATCCGACTAGTGGTTTGGTTTGACTTGGTTTGGTGTTAAAAAAAAACTCGACTATATTTGGGTTGGGTTGGTTTTAACTAAAATAAAACAACCCGAGATCAAATCAATCCGACATTATATATATAATTTTAAAAATTTTATTCTATACGTAAAAATATTTACTTTCATTTATTTTAAATATTTCTTATACTTTTCATAGTTTTTGTCCTTTAATAATTTATTTTTTGTTTGAAAGTTAAAATTCTTAATGATCGAATAAATATTATAGTCCATGCATGTTGGTAATTATAATAAATCTTAAATCGAAATCAAATTAATAGTAATGCAAGAGGAGAAAATCAATTCAACACTAAGAATGACAATAATATTGAATATTTTTTTTTTTAGTTTTACATAGGTTTACACAATTAAAATACATAATCTAATTTTACTTTCGTTTAATATTAAGTTATATAACTAATACTTGTTAAACTTATTTTAGCATGATTTAGTAGTTTTAAATTATGATCAATTACAGTATGACTTATTAATTTGCAATATTTGTTTTACGCTATTTCATTATTATTTTTTTGTTGAATATTTTAGTGTCATTAATCATTTTACATTTTATGTTATTTTCTTAAAAAATAACTTAGATAGTAGCATTATGGTACGTAGGACAAAACAAATATTTGAAGTACAAGTAAATTATATGTTTGTATGAATACTTTACCGAAAAAATCCGAAAATTTAAAAAAAACAACAAAAAAACCGTAGTTGAAAAACTCAAGTTTTATTGGTGTGGTTTGATTTATAAATTCAAAATCCGATACAAATTGTTTGATTTGATACTTGAAAAATTCAAACTAACCCAGTCATGTATACCCCTAACTAACCCAGTCATGTATTATTGGTGTGGTTTGATTTATAAATTCAAAATCCGATACAAATTATTTGATTTGATACTTGAAAAATGCAAACTAACCCAGTAATGTATACCCCTAACGACTATATATATTTTAATTGGACCGCGTCTAATGGAAATCATTCAATCAAACGTTATAAAAATGCACCCATGTGAAAAATGAAATTTGTAAAATAATAAGTTTAGGTAGTGGACAAAAACAATCAGCAAGTTGGTTGGTGTATTTGACCAATACATTATTGAAGTGATAAAATAACCCACCTATATTATATGATTTTCGTTATTCTTTTGTAAAATAGTAGGTATTTTGGAACTTATTTTTCATCTCTAACTATTCAATAAGTAGCTTTCTTAAATATAAATAACACAGAGTTCTATCACCTACTTTAAGTTTTGTATTAAAACAAATGAGAAACATAAATTAAGGAACAATAAATTAATACCTAAAGCTTCGATACTCACGGTTTTCACTTGATATTCAATACTCATAACGGAGCTCAACTAAGTCTAGATATCCGTAGAGAAGTTCCACTGCTCCCTAACAAACAGATGGACGCGAATTCGAAACCTCTGATTACCAATTCCACCATAACTCTTGTTGGTAAAATAGACCGAGTTTGAAGTTTTGCAAGTTAAAACTTAGATGCAATTTAATTAATTCCTATGTCAAATATGCCAAAATGTTCATATGGCCGAACAGCAAAATGTTAATGGTGGTAGTAGTTCAGAAATTCAATATTGGAAAATCATTATTAAATTAGTACTATTATTAATGCTTTCAATTATTAGTGGACTAAAAAACGTGTTTCATGCATGAAAATGGAAAAACCCTTTAGAGATCAACGAAGTTGCTTCCCTATAAATTCATGGGCTTAATGTTATTCACATACCTAGAAAAAACTAAGAGTATCAAAAAAGAAAAACAAGAAAAAAAAATGTCTAGCATGGCTGAGAAATGGGAGGAACTTAGTGGGAAAAACAAATGGGAGGGTCTATTAAACCCCTTGGATGTTGATCTTCGTAAATACATCATTCAATATGGAGAATTAGCTGAAGTGACTTACGATACCTTCATTTCCGATAAAGTATCTAAATATGCAGGAGCTAGTAGATACTCAATGGAAAATCTTTTTTCTAACGTTGGCCTTGACCCAGCGAAGTATCGCGTAACCAAATATTTCTATGCTACTTCATCCATGCCACTTCCTGATGCTTTCATTACGAAATCATTGTCAAGGGAAGCATGGAGTAAGGAATCAAATTTTATGGGATATATTGCTGTGGCTACTGATGAGGGTAAAGTTTCATTAGGAAGAAGGGATATTGTTATTGCTTGGAGAGGAACCATTCAGACACTGGAGTGGGTTAATGACCTTCAGTTTTTACTAATTCCAGGACCAAAAGTGTTTGGTGATGGGGGTTTACTTCCTTTGTTTAAACCATTGGTGCATCATGGTTTCTACAACGTTTATACATCAGAAAGTGCACGATCAAATTTTAATAAAAAAAGTGCTAGAGATCAGGTATATATAATTTCAACCTTGAATTCGTACATATACATACTTTGATTTAATAGTATTTTATATTAATTACTTGTACGTTACGTATATATAGGTCATTGAAGAAGTGAAGAGATTGGTGGAGGAATATAAGGATGAAGAGGTGAGCATAACTGTGACTGGGCATAGCCTAGGTGCATCACTAGCGACTCTGAATGCATTTGACATAGCTTACAATAAAATCAACAAGTCAAGTCATGGGAAGGAGTTTCCAGTGACAGCTTTTGTATTTGCAAGTCCTAAAGTTGGAGATATCAATTTTTTAAACGCATTTAACAAATTAAAACACCTTCATGTTATGAGAATTCATAACATATTGGATATTGTTCCAAAATACCCACCTCTTGGCTATTTCGACGTTGGGCAAGAAATAATAATCGACACAACAAAATCACCTTATTTAAATCTCCCAGGAGATATTCTCACATGGCATAATTTGGAGTGTTACATGCATGGAGTTGCTGGAACTCAAGGTATAGGACTTTTAACCGGTTTTAAACTAGAGGTGGATCGCGATATCGCGCTTGTTAACAAATCTACAGGTGCATTGAAAAGTGAGTATCTTGTCCCAGCAAATTGGTGGACTGCGAAGAACAAAGGAATGGTTCAACAAGAAGATGGAAAATGGGTTCTCAATGATCGAGAGGAGTATGACATAGTTGTGGCTGAGGTTTAATTTAATTAATTTGGAGTTAAATGTACTTGCTATTCTAATTTTATTTCTTTAATTCCATGTAATGTTTGAATAAAGGGTTATTACGAACACATCATATGCAATAAATACAAATGAGTGTTCAGAAAAAAATATGTATTGTAAGTTGTACTTTCTAGCTGCAGCTTATATAAGTTAAACTTGTTTTGTTAATTTTGTATACATGTTTTTATGAAGGCTATTTAAATGTTCTACTTTATTATATTTCACATGCATGATGTGATAATGCGAGTTAATTTAATCGATGAGTTATTTCACGGAAATGAATCTAAAACTTAAGGATAAGCATGTTTGGTAATTAGTACTAGGCAGTAATTAGTTACAAAATAAAATATGAATATATAGTGTGGGGTCCATCCCCATGTACCAAAATTTTAATTATTTTCTGCCAATTTCAAAGTTTGGCAGAGTTGGTAAAGAAAAAATTGTTTTTTTTTTTTCAATTTCAAAGTTTGGTAGAGTTGGTAAAGAAAAAATTGTTCTTTCTTTAATGTCAAAGTTTGGCAAGAGTTGGTAAGCTGCACATTTGGAGGGTAGTGTATTTGTTCTCTATAAAAGGGAGGACAATTCTTCATTCTAAGTACACCAAAAGAAAATTACAAAGGAGAGAAAAGAAAGAGTGAGGCATCACAGAGGAAAATAATCTGTGAGGAAAAATAGAGAGTGTGAGTGATATTATAGTGAGGTGGAAAAATCAAAAGAGGGTTATTTCTTTTGAGTGTGTAGTGATCTTTGGAGTTTTGCTCAGATTTACAAGTGTAAAATCCTTACTATAGTGATATTCGTTGCTCCTCTCGGGTCGTGGTTTTTTCCCTTATTTAGAAGGGTTTCCACGTAAAATCTTGGTGTCATTATTTCTCTTTTATTCTCGTTGATTAACCGTATTGTTGTGTTCCACATTTATTACCTTTATTACCGCAAATATTATTTCTGTTACGAATTTATTCCCCACATATAGTTCCACTGATCCATCGATCAATGATAAAAGTAGGCTGTAATTAACATTAAATTTATGTTTTAAGTGGCACTCAACATTTTTTTAAATGTCTTCAAAATCTATACCGATATTGGATTCAATTAACTAATATTTCTGTGTACTTATAATAGTGCCTTAATTATATCTTACAAAATAGATTAAGACACAATTAATAAATTAAGATCCAATATGTTAAAGTTAAACCATGTTGTATCGTACAAGTAGATTAAGATAAAATGCAATTAATAAATTAAGATCCACTATGTTAATGTTAGACCATGTAAGATAAAGACATACTATTATACATGCACTATGCTTATTGAATAAAATAATATTTCTGTGAAGATAGGGCATATTATAATCAAGAGCGTATTAATTTAATTAGACATACATACACGCACGAAAAGATAATGTTCTTTTTTCATTATGAGAGGATGACAAGCATTGAGTAGTGATGGGATGGATACAATTTAATTAATTGTTCTAGTCATTTCCTTATAAGCTTTAAATATTCCAATTTAATTTGTTGGGAGGATTATCATTACTAAAGATATTAAATGAATGGTCAAAGATATAAAATTTGTCTGATACTGAAAAGATATAATCGTAGAGATTAGTTATTAGTTAGGAAGATATTTGAAAGCTTATGATCTTAAAATATGCACAATTTAGCTAAGTTTTATGCTTCATTATTACATAATGTAAATTAAATTGTAACTTATTCTATTGCATCGTTTAATTCTTTGAGATCATTTATGCATTAAATATAGTAAAGTTGAATATTGTATAAATAAAAAAAGAAAAAGACATAATTTTTTTTAAAAATTTATTTCAAAAAGTTACTTATACGCTTCAATTGTCATGACGATCTATTATATACGTTTACTATTTAAAAGTGAATTTGATATCACCCTACTATGTGCAATGCCACTCTCATAGTATGTGGTGTATTACATTCGCTGTCACATCAAATGAATTCACTTTTAAAGAGTAGAGGTCTGTAACAGGTTGTCATGATAATTTAAGCGTGTAAGTAATAACTGACTTTTTGAAATAAATTCTAAAGGATCTATCAAAATGAATAATCTCTAGGTTCGTTCTTCCAAAATCCGACCAGATATGGTCTTGAAACCTACAAATATTTGATGACAACTTAGTTACTAATAAGAATCGCGATAGAGTGGTAAATATTACTCCATTCTTAATTAAAAGGTCTCAGGTTATAAGGCAGAACTAGTAATTCTGAAGTGAGTTTAGTTGAATTCAGATTTTACTTAAATAATATATTTATGTCAATAAATTCATTGAATATGTATAAATATTAAAATGCATTCATACTTTTATAAAGTTCTTTTTTTTCAATTAACTATGACCTGGGCCAGTTTTATTTATCGTGCAAACCAATGAAAAAACAACAACATTGTAAAGCTTAGTGGCGTGCATAGAAAGAGGGATTCTTACTTTGAAGGAAAAATAATAAAAATATTTTTAAACTATAGTAAATGATAATTCTTTAATATGATATTGAGACACTAGTGTTTCTGCCATTCAAAAAGTGGACACTAGTTCACCACTTTTTGAACGATAGAGATACTAGTTCCTATTCTTTCATTTATTCATGATTACCAGTTCACTATTAAAAGAATCGTGAAAAACTATCTCATAAGTATGTCCTAAAAATCGTTCTTATTATGTGATCGCAAAAACTAACCTCATGAAATTCGTAGGTATTATATTGAATTTTGTACGGAATTAAAGATATCAACCTCATGTCCTTGATAGCATCATATCATGTCTAAACACCTCACCCTAATACAACATACCTCCACCGCTTCATCTAGAAAAAGAATCTCTTAGCTATCTTTTCTTGTTAATATTTATTAGATCCTCTTAAAAAACACATATATTTTCGGGCAAAAGACAAAAATCACCTACTTTTAAAGCAAAAGTAAATTTTCCGCTTGTAAGTTTATAATTACAAAAATCTCTCAAACTGATACAATAATATAAGCGCTGATACATTAATCTGATGCACGAGATACATTAATCGTTAAGTAAGATACATTATATTTTATACATGATACATTAATATGATCGCAAGATACATTAATTTGATGCGCTGATACATTCATCTAATGCGTAAAAATAAAAAAATTTAAAAATTTATCAAACTAATAGACAATAACGATAATACGAGAACTTAAATATGAAATTTTTGTCACTTTCCCTATATTTTCGAGAAGGGGTCCAACCCAAATTCTAAAAGCCTTTTGCATACCTAAAAGGCCCAAACCCATATGGGAATATGTGATCGTTAAAAAACGCTTTTAATGTTCGATTCCCACTCGCAACAATTTTCTAATATACGAGCATTCGCACCTTAAATATTCCCCACTCACCAAAAAAAGCTAGGGTTTTTTTCTCACCTTTATTTCTCCCCTTTTTAAAATACCTTTTTTTTTTCTTGCGCAGAGAAGAAATTCCGAAAACTAGCAAACCCTTCGATTTTCCATCTTCAATTGGCTTTCCTTCTTCTGTTAACTTTGATTGATTCAGTGAGAAGGCGAAAGCTATGGGAAGAGGAAAGTTCAAGGGAAAGCCAACTGGTCGCCGCCAGTTCTCCACTCCTGAGGAGATGCGTATGTCTCTTTTACTTACCTTTACGAATCGCTAAGTTGATTCCTTTTTTTATTTATTATATCAATTTTTGAGATCTATTACTTGAAATTCGAATTGTTTTGTTCGGGTTAAAGGTCGATTGGAGATTGAAGGTTATTGCTTAAATTGATTTTGTTTAAATTTCTTATGGTAGATTTGTTAGGAGAATTTTATTATCTTAGGTGAATTTAGCTGTATTTTCACAATTAGTTGGAATATCTAATGATTATTGTGTTCGAAGATGTTGGAGTATGTTTGAAAATTTACTTAGTGAAGGTTTGCTTATAATTTGTGGTTAGTTGGATAGTTGAAGTAGTTGTAGATATTTATTGTGGATGAAGTTGTATATTCACAAACCTTATTTAGGTTGCAGTGCTCATTGTGTGTGTGTGTGTGCCATGAAAGATTTTACTTTGTGTTGGTAGCAGAAACTTGAATGAGAAAACAGGTTCTTGAGGGTTGAAAAGTAGTTATTTTTCTCATTGTGTAGAATCTTTTAATAGGTTGAAACTAAATTTTCAGTTTATTCCTGGTGCACTATAACTACAGTATCCTGAAATATCAAATTGATGGAGAACGGTTGGTTCTTTAGGCATTAGCTCTAACACAAATAAGAGTGGCTTAGACATATAGCTTAAACATCAAACTATTATTTCAAGAACCTGGGCGGACTTCAGTCATGCATGGTGCAGGAACTCTAATTTTGATTCCCTATGATCTTTTGGTTCCTGTTAGTTGTGATCCTCCTTCCCATATCCCCTCCCTTTGCTCATGCAATTTCTCTGTCTTTCCATACATGTACTGGTGTAACGAGTTCTCTTCCATGTGAAAATTGTATGCTAGTAGTTGTGGGATCAGGCTGCTTTATCTTAAGTCTGTTTAAGATTTGTTGCACCTTCTGTTTCTTAAATAAGACATTGGTTATAAATATCTATTTATTCAAATAATTGATATACTGTAGCTGACATTGCATGGTTGTTATGCTTGCAATGAACTGCTCATAGTCTGCTAAGTCGCTCTTAATATTTGCTTTTATTTTGCAGTTGCTGGTACTTCTCGACGTCCTCGCACATTTAAGCAGGTGAATATCTTTGGCTTTAGTTTTTCTTGGCTCCTAATACATTTATATCCTCTTTCTTACTTTTAGAAGTTAGTCTATGCATACATGTTAGTAAGGAGGGGTTAGCACTGATGGGTCAGCTTCACAACATTATTTAGGGTGTTCTCCTTGAATTGTGTTGGTGATTGTACTTCATGGAACTTCAAAACTTCATTTCTTTTATGAAACATAACCATGTGAGATGATAACTATTGCGATAGAATTTTTGACGTGGTGAGAGAAGAATTGTCAAAATAATACAATTTGTGGTATGTGAATGTGTTCTCATGATGAGCTAGAATGCGTTAGTCGGTCACATTTGTGTTGTGTGTGCAAATTGGTGATCATTATCTTGTAAACAGTTTTTCATTTTTGTTGCCTTATTAATAGTTAAAACATCCTCATTGACTTACCCTTCGAAGGGCATGCTGTCGCTGTGCCTGGGATGTTTATTCTATTTTCTTCTATGTTTGTGTCTATAGATGTCATTATATTTCAGTCATAAAAAATCTTCTCTTGTGCTTGTAATCTGAGATTAATCATTTGTATAATACGCATTATCTGATATATGATAGAAAGAAAATTGCCTTTATAATTAGTATTGTTTTCATGCTTAACTTCTATAATTATGTGCTCTGCCTAATCAATTTGAGGTTTTCAGGAAGAGGCTGAAGCTGAGGAAAATGAGAAATCTGAAGAGGAATCTGAAGAGGAATCTGAAGAGGAATCTGATGGAGAGGTCAGTTATCTATGATTCATTGCTTCATTTTCTTTACATTTTAGGAAAGAGTAATTGGTTTGTGACAACTACTACTTCTTAATCCTGTATTTCCCTAATTAAAAAAACTATTGCACTACTTGTTGTAAACGAATTTATGACATACTATACTTACATATCAAGTTATTTGAGATTTTGACTATTTGAATCCTCACTTTCAAAGTTGGAAGTGATTTAATATGGAAATTTGCATCCTCTATGCTTTGTGGCTGTGGAAAATGTATATTCAGATGCTTATTTCTTTTATTGTTCCAAACAGAAGCGGAAAGGTACCGAGGGTATCATTGAGATTGAGAACCCCAATTTGGTGAAGCCAAAGAACGTGAAAGCTAAAAATGTTGATGTAAGATGGGTCACGGTGAACTTGCATTTTTTAAATACTTAATTTAATATTTTTGGATCTAACTTTGAATATGGGCATTTTCTGTGCAGATTGAGAAAACATCTGAGCTTTCAAGACGTGAAAGGTAAGTTGAAGCTTCTTTTGTGTTTCCTTTACAATATGATCCCAATGAAGTCACATATAAAGAAGCCTTTTGTATGCCTCCTATATGTTTTGCATGAATACTCCCTCCCTTTTCTGTTCTTGGACTTCAGCAACTACCCTATTATTTTTTTTTCTTCTCTCATTGTTTCCACTGTCCTGCATCTTTTGAGTTTCAAACCTTGTGTCACTAATCTTTGGGATTTCTCTATCATCAATTTTTTGTAACTGCCTGCACCACTCTAATGATTAGGACATATGACTGGTAGGAGGATTTGGTCCTTTTACTTGTAATCAACCTTTGTCAGAGAGAATAGAATGTACAGGGAATAATATCTTTTCCAAAGTTATTTCTTTTAGCCAGAGTTTGTCAACGTCTAGGAAGTTCAGGATGTGCCAAATCTCACGGACACCTTAAAGGCCCGAATTTAAACCGAGATTAGTTCTTATTTTTCTGCGACAAGACTATTCCCATGCCATTGTTGCAAATAGCTGCTTCTTTGCATGGGAAATATTCTTTGCTCAAATCCCAGCTACTTGTGTCTGTGTTTAGCTCAATGGGTGCAATGAACTTGTTTTACATACACAGCGGGAACAATTGTAGGCTTTTTGTTATTGTTATATTTTGGAAATTATATTGTATTTTTGTGTTCTTTGGAGTGTTGACAAGTCAAGCGAAAAGAAGGAAGAAATATCTCAAGTCTTGTGTATTAATTCTGTTGCCGATACATGCAACACGGTAACATAGTTGGTGACATATCTTCTGGTCCTTGTAACTTCTATGTCGTTATTGATTTACATGGTACTTGTTCACAGGGAAGAGATAGAGAAACAACAAGCTCATGAGAGGTATATGAGGCTGCAAGAACAAGGAAAAACAGATCAAGCTAAGAAAGATTTAGGTAATTATCACAGAGCAATGGCTCTAGCAATAGACTTAATTTGTTTTGCTTAGATTTATGTGGTCTTGTAGTTCGTTCTCTTTACTTAATAGTTTGTTTGAGGTGTTGGGTGGATAGATTGAGGTTTTTTTCATCAGAATCAAATTTTATTCTCAAGTCTAATTTTAAAAGTCTTGTTACTTGAATATGATCATACCATTTGTAAATATGTGGTGATGTGAAGGACTGTATTTGAGTTGTGAAGTTTGAAGTGGATAAGTTGTCATCTGGTTGGGGCACATATTAAAGTAAAATATATTGATTTTGTGCTGTTCCACTTTGAACTTAAATACGAATGAACTCTGAAATGATGTGCCATGGACTTGAACCAGTGTTTCTTCTGTTATAGATCGCAAAGTGCTACTTCTAATTCTATCTCGTAATTTTGCAGAACGCTTGGCTCTCATACGACAACAAAGAGCAGATGCTGCCAAAAAGCGAGAGGAGGAGAAAGCTGGTACATTCTTCTATACTTGGCACGCTGGTTGTCTAAGCTTCTCTTCCTTTATTTGCTAGGGTTAATGTTTTGCATATTTTCTGTGCAGCCAAAGAACAGAAGAAATCTGAAGCTCGCAAGTAACATATGATGATACTATGAATTAATCCCAAGTACAAGATATATCCCTACCAATATTTGGCTAATGATGGAGTTTATATCTCACCGTTCATTTATGTTATTGTCTAGTTTATAAATAGACATCTGATAGATGAAATCATGGAATTATACTTTAAGCTCTAAATCTTGTATACACAATATTTCTGGCCTTAACATGAACAATCATGGGAAGGGGGTATACTTTTTTTTTTTGTTGGTTGAATTATTGAGCTATGACTATTTTACAGTATTAGGTAACTGTGGTGTTTGCTATGAAAAATGTTCCTAAGATAATAAGTGGTTCTCCCTTGTTTCCCAGTGTTTTTTGATTGGCCAGAGTGGAAACGCAACCTCAGTGTTACTGAGGTTCCTTTCCTTCCACTTCTAAGCGCTCTGCAATTTATATGTGATTTGATTCTTCGAGCATTGGCTCCATACCTTGTATATGTCTTTGATCTTGGTGTAAAACAGTGATATTCATCAGATATTTTCAAACTTACTATCAAGTTTCTTCCTATTTACGTCTTACACACCTTTGGTAAGCTTAGTAGACGTGTTTCATCAGAAGTGAACAAAGTTTTGATGAAATTGTGAGTTTCAAACATCAATATTCAATAGTAATATCTGTGAGTGTGTGGTGCGACTACAGAGTTGGGAAAGTCTATGGCTATTCTGGAGTTCATCACCTAAAATTCAATTGTTGCAGGACTTTAAAAGCAAGTTTAAGCTATGCGTATGCTTTTTGTTTCTGTTGCCGTGTTGCTCACAACGGCCAAATTGCTGTGTAACTTGCTTTCTTAACCTGGCTCAAGTATAAATCAATCGGCTGCCTCTGATGCACTTTCCATATTAATCATGTCATCACCTGAGCCTTTGAATAAGAGATTTGACTTGTCTTTTTCCTTGCCCTTTGGTATACTTGTATTCTTTGTTAGATTGAATTAGTAGCCAAGCTGTTGTACAACAGTTGACCCAACAATTACTCATCTGAAGTATTGTATTGACCAGTTGAACTGCAGTACTGGTAGTAGACCTATGAAAGATTCTTTGGGTTCTAGTTCCAGATATCTGTTCTTTTTTAGTTAATATGAATATAAAGTTCGTAAATCATTGTGAATTTCATTAACACAGGTAAGCAGTAACAATAAAGTAAACTAATATCATGTGTCTCTCTTAAATCTAATTTTCATACTTGTTTGCGTAACGAGTTGAACTAAGACACTTTTTTACACTGTATCTCAATTATGAGTTGCCTGACTTACACTTGTAACTAAAATGAGTTATGCTTTTCAACCCTTATCTATGTTGATCCTTAGTTAGGTCACTATATATGTGGATGAAAATTGTTGTGTTGGACGTGTATTTATGAAAATATCTCTACTTATAGATCGCTATCCTAATTGTTTTTAATTTCCACTTGTTGAAATATTCTATTTTGATCATCATAGTATATAGTCCAATTAAGCAACCTTTCCCCTCTTTTGATCTTTTATACAATTGCTTCTTCAACACTTAAACCAACCAACACTCACCACTACACCTACTTTACAAACTTTCTTTTTGAAAAAATTTAACCCTTTTTATTTCATTTGGCTATCTGGGCTTGAAGTTAAAGGAAAGTAAAAAGGGTGGTGTAAGCAATGATTGCTTAGGTGTATAATCCAATATGCCAACCCTCTCCACATTGCCAAATATCTTTTGATTAAGTTTCAAAATCCACTTATTTTAACTTAAACAAGTTGGTGTTATGATTAGGAGAGAAGAAAAAGGTATTTGAAGGATATATACTAAAGCTAAGAAGATAGATGTTGTATCATTGAAGAATAAAAACATAGTGTTTTCTCTATCTTTTAAAAAACTTGGAGAGAAGAAACAAAGCAGTAAGTTTGCAAGAAATAACCAATTTATAAGAAAATGACTACTGCTAGATTCATCAAATGTGTTACTGTTGGTGATGGAGCTGTTGGGAAAACTTGTATGCTAATTTCATACACTAGTAATACTTTTCCAACGGTAATATTATTCGTTTTTTCCCCACTTTTTTCTTTAATCTTATCTTCGTTTCATGTATACGAGTTGTTGAATTCATAAGATTAATGTTATTATTCCATAGGATTATGTTCCAACGGTGTTCGATAACTTCAGTGCAAATGTGGTGGTGGATGGTAGCACTGTTAACCTTGGCCTATGGGATACTGCAGGTAAATTTATTTCACATATTACTTTTTTGATAACGTGGTGTCTGGTTAGTTTGCGTGCATCTTCACCAATTCCATGGATAACAAGTACCAGTTAACTTTGTCCACCAAGACTAGGACAGATAAGAAGAAATCAACTAATGTTATTTTGTATATGATGGAATTTGAACCTGAAACTTCATGGTTCTCGATTCATTTCATTAACCACTAGACCACACCATTGAGTGTATATATAAATTTTGATTCTATTATGATTTTTTTTTTCTCTCACTAATATCATTGAAGGGAATGTTCTTGGATATTGTGTAGGTATATAAGAACATTTCATTTTGATTTTGTGTGTTGTTGAATTGTTGATTGTGAAATGCAGGACAAGAAGACTATAACAGGCTAAGGCCATTAAGCTACAGAGGAGCTGATGTCTTCTTGCTTGCTTTTTCCCTAATTAGCAAAGCAAGCTATGAGAACATTTACAAAAAGGTTAGTGTATTTATATAAATATACTCGGCCATCTAGTTTATCAACATGGCCGAAATATATATCATTTATACACTTTGGCTGTATATATTGTGTATAAGGATGTATACCAATACGTATCTTTAGTATAAAGTATACATTATTATTTATAAATTGTAAAACAAGATGATCCAAAGATATTGAAATATAAATTTCCCTATTTCTAGTCCTATCCATTAGTGATTTATTTGTTGATAATTATTTACCAAAAGTTCTAATTATTGATCATCAAACAGTGGCTCCCTGAGTTAAGGCACTATGCTCCTACTATACAAATTGTTCTGGTGGGAACTAAACTTGGTAAGATCAATTTAATGTTTCATTATCTATAATTTTTCATAATTATATATCAAAACACATATTATAACTATGATTTATACCTTTTAATTTAATTATGCCAGATCTGAGGGAAGACAAACAATATTTAAGTGATCATCCAGGGGCTACTCCTATATCAACTGCCCAGGTGAGTCCCACTATTGACTTGCAATCATTAGCAAATTTCTAAAAACAAAATGATACATTATATATCTTTATGCCTGGTAGTGAGCCGATAAGTATTCCTCCATCGTTAATCAGAGATCTTGAGAATGGAGTTGTCTGACTTTCCCGCGCAAAGCGGGTACTAGCCATCGAGTAGTTTGGCTTGTATATGTGGAGACAAATTACAGGCAAATGAAATCATTATATATTATATATGTATACAAAAAGCTTTTGAAATGATATCATGTGTATATATACAAGAAGTTTTTCATATTAACATAAAAGTTTTGAGCTTTTATGGACAACTTTTTCAAACAAATAACAAAAATCTCTAAAAATAAAGTGAATCACTTATAATATACTGTAAAATTTATTAATCAGTGATTAACAAAAAAAAAGCTTATTATTCTGTTGTTTATTATTATTTAGGGAGAGGAATTGAAAAAGATGATAGGAGCGGTTGCCTACATTGAGTGCAGCTCCAAGACTCAGCAGGTATTAATTAACAATTCCGTTATAGCTTAATCAATAATTAGAACAATAATTACACTCTAAATAAACAATCTTATTAATTTTTTTTATTTTTTTTTTCAGAATGTGAAAGCTGTATTTGATACTGCAATTAAGGTAGCATTGCGACCCCCTAAGATGAAGAAAAGGCCCCAAAAAAGAAGGACGTTATGTTCAATTCTTTGAATATTAATATGCCTTTTTTTTCACATTTCAAATATTATTCAATTATATTCTTATTATTTTGTAAAAGTATAAGAGAAAATGCTCAGTTGTAATTTTCCTTCTTTTTTTTTTTTAACA
>CM040619.1:68089324-68101247 GCA_022817965.1 Solanum lycopersicoides | reverse complement strand
GTAACATAGTTGGTGACATATCTTCTGGTCCTTGTAACTTTCTATGTCGTTATTAATTTACATGGTACTTGTTCACAGGGAAGAGATAGAGAAACAACAAGCTCATGAGAGGTATATGAGGCTGCAAGAACAAGGAAAAACAGATCAAGCTAAGAAAGATTTAGGTAATTATCACAGAGCAATGGCTCTAGCAATAGACTTAATTTGTTTTGCTTAGATTTATGTGGTCTTGTAGTTCGTTCTCTTTACTTAATAGTTTGTTTGAGGTGTTGGGGGATAGATTGAGGTTTTTTTCATCAGAATCAAATTTTATTCTCAAGTCTAATTTTAAAAGTCTTGTTACTTGAATATGATCATACCATTTGTAAATATGTGGTGATGTGAAGGACTGTATTTGAGTTGTGAAGTTTGAAGTGGATAAGTTGTCATCTGGTTGGGGCACATATTAAAGTAAAATATATTGATTTTGTGCTGTTCCACTTTGAACTTAAATACGAATGAACTCTGAAATGATGTGCCATGGACTTGAACCAGTGTTTCTTCTGTTATAGATCGCAAAGTGCTACTTCTAATTCTATCTTGTAATTTTGCAGAACGCTTGGCTCTCATACGACAACAAAGAGCAGATGCTGCCAAAAAGCGAGAGGAGGAGAAAGCTGGTACATTCTTCTATACTTGCACGCTGGTTGTCTAAGCTTCTCTTCCTTTATTTGCTAGGGTTAATGTTTTGCATATTTTCTGTGCAGCCAAAGAACAGAAGAAATCTGAAGCTCGCAAGTAACATATGATGATACTATGAATTAATCCCAAGTACAAGATATATCCCTACCAATATTTGGCTAATGATGGAGTTTATATTTCACCGTTCATTTATGTTATTGTCTAGTTTATAAATAGACATCTGATAGATGAAATCATGGTATTATACTTTAAGCTCTAAATCTTGTATACACAATATTTCTGGCCTTAACATGAACAATCATGGGAAGGGGGTATACTTTTTTTTTTGTTGGTTGAATTATTGAGCTATGACTATTTTACAGTACTAGGTAACTGTGGTGTTTGCTATGAAAAATGTTCCTAAGAAAATAAGTGGTTCTCCCTTGTTTCCCAGTGTTTTTTGATTGGCCAGAGTGGAAACGCAACCTCATTTGTTACTGAGGTTCCTTTCCTTCCACTTCTAAGCGCTCTGCAATTTATATGTGATTTGATTCTTCGAGCATTGGCTCCATACCTTGTATATGTCTTTGATCTTGGTGTAAAACAGTGATATTCATCAGATATTTTCAAACTTACTATCAAGTTTCTTCCTATTTACGTCTTACACACCTTTGGTAAGCTTAGTAGACGTGTTTCATCAGAAGTGAACAAAGTTTTGATGAAATTGTGAGTTTCAAACATCAATATTCAATAGTAATATCTGTGAGTGTGTGGTGCGACTAAAGAGTTGGGAAAGTCTATGGCTATTCTGGAGTTCATCACCTAAAATTCAATTGTTGCAGGACTTTAAAAGCAAGTTTAAGCTATGCGTATGCTTTTTGTTTCTGTTGCCGTGTTGCTCACAACGGCCAAATTGCTGTGTAACTTGCTTTCTTAACCTGGCTCAAGTATAAATCAATCGGCTGCCTCTGATGCACTTTCCATATTAATCATGTCATCACCTGAGCCTTTGAATAAGAGATTTGACTTGTCTTTTTCCTTGCCCTTTGGTATACTCGTATTCTTTGTTAGATTGAATTAGTAGCCAAGCTGTTGTACAACAGTTGACCCAACAATTACTCATCTGAAGTATTGTATTGACCAGTTGAACTGCAGTACTGGTAGTAGACCTATGAAAGATTCTTTGGGTTCTAGTTCCAGATATCTGTTCTTTTTTAGTTAATATGAATATAAAGTTCGTAAATCATTGTGAATTTCATTAACACAGGTAAGCAGTAACAATAAAGTAAACTAATATCATGTGTCTCTCTTAAATCTAATTTTCATACTTGTTTGCGTAACGAGTTGAACTAAGACACTTTTTTACACTCTATCTCAATTATGAGTTGCCTGACTTACACTTGTAACTAAAATGAGTTATGCTTTTCAACCCTTATCTATGTTGATCCTTAGTTAGGTCACTATATATGTGGATGAAAATTGTTGTGTTGGACGTGTATTTATGAAAATATCTCTACTTATAGATCGCTATCCTAATTGTTTTTAATTTCCACTTGTTGAAATATTCTATTTTGATCATCATAGTATATAGTCCAATTAAGCAACCTTTCCCCTCTTTTGATCTTTTATACAATTGCTTCTTCAACACTTAAACCAACACACCACACTCACCACACACCTACTTTACAAACTTTCTTTTTGAAAAAATTTAATCCTTTTATTTCATTTGGCTATCTGGGCTTGAAGTTAAAGGAAAGTAAAAAGGGTGGTGTAAGCAATGATTGCTTAGGTGTATAATCCAATATGCCAACCCTCTCCACATTGCCAAATATCTTTGATTAAGTTTCAAAATCCACTTATTTTAACTTAAACAAGTTGGTGTTATGATTAGGAGAGAAGAAAAAGGTATTTGAAGGATATATACTAAAGCTAAGAAGATAGATGTTGTATCATTGAAGAATAAAAACATAGTGTTTTCTCTATCTTTTAAAAAACTTGGAGAGAAGAAACAAAGCAGTAAGTTTGCAAGAAATAACCAATTTATAAGAAAATGACTACTGCTAGATTCATCAAATGTGTTACTGTTGGTGATGGAGCTGTTGGGAAAACTTGTATGCTAATTTCATACACTAGTAATACTTTTCCAACGGTAATATTATTCGTTTTTTCCCCACTTTTTTCTTTAATCTTATCTTCGTTTCATGTATACGAGTTGTTGAATTCATAAGATTAATGTTATTATTCCATAGGATTATGTTCCAACGGTGTTCGATAACTTCAGTGCAAATGTGGTGGTGGATGGTAGCACTGTTAACCTTGGCCTATGGGATACTGCAGGTAAATTTATTTCACATATTACTTTTTTGATAACGTGGTGTCTGGTTAGTTTGCGTGCATCTTCATCAATTCCATGGATAACAAGTACCACTTAACTTTGTCCACCAAGACTAGGACAGATGAGAAGAAATCAACTAATGTTATTTTGTCTATGATGGAATTTGAACCTGAAACTTCATGGTTCTCGATTCATTTCATTGACCACTAGACCACACCATTGAGTGTATATATAAATTTTGATTCTATTATGAATCTTTTTTTTTTCTCTCACTAATATCATTGTAAGGGAATGTTCTTGGATATTGTGTAGGTATATAAGAACATTTCATTTTGATTTTGTGTGTTGTTGAATTGTTGATTGTGAAATGCAGGACAAGAAGACTATAACAGGCTAAGGCCATTAAGCTACAGAGGAGCTGATGTCTTTTTGCTTGCTTTTTCCCTAATTAGCAAAGCAAGCTATGAGAACATTTACAAAAAGGTTAGTGTATTTATATAAATATACTCGGTCATCTAGTTTATCAACATGGCCAAAATATATATCATTTATACACTTTGGCTGTATATATTGTGTATAAGGATGTATACCAATACGTATCTTTAGTATAAAGTATACATTATTATTTATAAATTGTAAAACTAGATGATCCAAAGATATTCAAATATAATTTTCCCTATTTCTAGTCCTATCCATTAGTGATTTATTTTATTGATAATTATTTACCAAAAGTTCTAATTATTGATCATCAAACAGTGGATCCCTGAGTTAAGGCACTATGCTCCTACTATACAAATTGTTCTGGTGGGAACTAAACTTGGTAAGATCAATTTAATATTTCATTATCTTTAAGTTTGTCATAATTATATATAAAAACACATATTATAACCTAAAGTGCAATATGATTCTTATACCTGTTTTAATTTAATTTTGCCAGACCTGAGGGAAGACAAACAATATTTAAGTGATCATCCAGGGGCTACTCCTATATCAACTGCCCAGGTGAGTCCCATTATTGACTTGCAATCATTAGCAAATTCCTAAAAACAAAATGATACATTATATATCTTGATGCCTGGTAGTAGTATTCCTCTATGGTTAATCATAGATCTTGGAAATGGAGTTGTCTTGACTTTCCCACACAAAGTGGGTACGAGCCATCGAGTGGCTTGGCTTGTATATGTGGAAACAAATTACAGCAAATGAAATCATTATATATTATATATGTATACAAAAAGGTTTTGAAAGGATATCTTTATATATCATGTGGAAGTTTTTCATATATTAACATAAAAGTTTTGAGTTTTTATGGTCAACTTTTCAAACAAATAACAAAAATCTATAAAATATTAAGTGAATCACTTATATTAATCAGTGATTAACAAAAAAAAAAGCTTATTATTCTGTTGTTTATTTTTAATTTAGGGAGAGGAATTGAAAAAGATGATAGGAGCGGTTGCCTACATTGAGTGCAGCTCCAAGACTCAGCAGGTATTAATTAACAATTCTGTTATAGCTTAATCAATGATTAGAGCAATAATTACTCTCTAAATAAAAATCTTATGAATTAACCCCCAATTCTTTTTTTTCAGAACGTGAAAGCTGTATTTGATACTGCAATTAAGGTAGCATTGCGACCCCCTAAGATGAAGAAAAGGCCCCAAAAAAGAAGGACGTTATGTGCAATTCTTTGACTATTAATATGCCTTTTTTTTCACATTTCAAATATTATTCAATTATATTCTTATTATTTTGTAAAAGTATAAGAGAAAATGCTCAGTTGTAATTTTCCTTCTTTTTTTTTTTTTTAACAAAAAAAATCTAGGTGTTAGTTGATGTATTAAAGTTCCATTTTTTAAAACATTTGTACCTTATAATAAAATCTTGTAATAGCTAGTTTTCTTTTTATTATTCCTTATTGCCTTCTAGAATATTTGTTAAAATAATCATTTATATATCCATTAACATTTCACTTAATTGACACCTCCACTGATTGAATAAGGGTAGATTTGGAAATACAATAGTACTACACGTTTTTTTTTGCCTAAAACGTTTAACTATTTTCAAACAAATTAAATTCAACTTGACTGTACAACTATGCGTATTTCAAATTAAGTTTCCGATACCATATTAAATACTTCAAAAAATTATTGAAAGGGAAAAATAGACCAACTGCAATAATTGTAATAGTTGCATTAATAATTATCTTCCGTCTCAAATTTGTATAGATACTTTTATTGTAAGTGGTAGTGGAATTATGGTCTCTAAGGTCCGGTGCATTGGTAAAGTCTGAGATTTTTTAGTTATTGATTTTAATATGAAGAAGTAGATCAATAAAAAAAAAGTTATCGGAGATCCAACATCTGTTTATTTATTTAAAATATAATTTTAGAATAAATTATCTAAATACACATCTTATTTTATCATGATTTTTAAAATGCCTATCATTTAAAAAAATTCGAACATACCCTTTCGGATACATCACTCCCCTCTAGTTGATACATTTCTCTCCCTCTCGGATACATTCCTCCCCTCCATGATACATTCCTTCCCTCTAGGATACATCCCTCTCCTCTCTTATACATCCTCTCCTCTATGATACATTCCTCCCATGTAACTGGATATCATATCCCCTCTCTAATAGATTCTCTATGTATCTGAATGTCTATTGATGTATCTGGATGTCCAATAATGTATTCGAAATCTATAAATTTTAAGGTATTCTTGTAATTTGATAAATAGTAGGAAAATAATGTAATTAACTTTTATATTATCAGATTTATATAAATTATACATAATTTTATCATATATAAATAGTATAATATTTGGTCATACTGGGTTGTCGCTCTTGATCCGATGGCTAAAAACTTAGGCAAGTTACATAAAAAAAAATTGCATTCACTAATCAAATATATATATATACACACACTATTTTGTATCAAAGTTATATATTTTATATGTATATCACATAATAACATCAAAAGGCTATTATTTTGATGGACGACTATTCAACCAATAAAGACATATTATATAAATATACATATACTTGATTACTTAATTATAATCAACTAATGTATATTTCAATATATATTATAATAAATTAAAAAAATTAATTTGATATAAATATTTGATATCCGAATAAATATTAAGGTCCAATACATTCCATAAGTTAAAAGGCTCCTCGAGGATAATGAGTTACTCCCTACATTTAAAAAAGAATGTTTCTATTTCCTTTTTAGTTTGTTTAAAAAAGAATGTCCCTTTCCTTTTTTGACAACACTTTAACTTTAACTTTCCACGTGACATGTTTAAGACCACAAGATTAAAGGGCATTTTGGTACATTTAACATAACTTCAATTTAGAACCACAAGATTGAAAAATTTCTTTTTTTTCTTAAACTCCGTTCCAAGTCAAATTAGGTCATTCTTTTTTAAACGGAGGAAGTATATTTTTTGACATTTCCTGTGAGTTGTATCAAATCAGAAAGACATATCACACGGGGAGTCGTAGGGATAGTCGACAAACAATAGTACTTGTAAACTTTGACTTTGCCTCTTTTCTATTAATCAAGTCTATAGAATACAGAGACGTTGAATATATATAATATTAATAATTTAATTGTTTTTAATAAATAAAATGATCACATGATTCAATTACAAGGCACACCATGATTTTAGCATTTATCTATCGTCTTTTTAATTATTAAAAAAAAATCATGTATCGAACTATGAAAAAATATCAGTCTACCCATTTTTCTTTGTCCCATTAAGTTTACGCTATTCATTTCATATCTGTAGTCATTAGTCAGTACCTAATCGTTCTAAAATAAAACCCCTAATGAAATAATATTATTATTATTATTATAAGAAATCAAGGAATTAATCATAATGTTTACAACGTTTTGTTTGTATTTAAATTGAATGAATATTATCCAATTCAGAAGGAATGTAGGTTATTAAGGAATGATTAGTTTTTATAATCATCACCAAAGATCTGTTCCCTATTAATTATTATAATAATAAAACATCCCAATTAACTAGGCAGACCAATATGTGCTGTCATTTTAAGTTGACATAATTAAAGACAATCCTAGCATCATTACTTTAAATATATCTCTGATTTTCTATTGTGTTTCTATAATTTTTATAGCGTTCTTGAACTTTTTTTTTGTGGAACTTTTCATTTTAACCTAGAAGGACCACAAATTGGATGACAAATTTAACGAGTTGGTTTATCATATGATCACAAATTGAGTAATAGTTATTACCTAAAAAATTATCTTTTTTACAAGAAAAAAATGAATTAATAAAATAATAATAATTAAAAAGTGATCACGAGAAATTAAATCAATCCTAATTTAAATCAGTCTAGATGAAAGGGAGACAAAAAAACACAAGGTGGTCAAGTTATTTCACCTAGCCCAATATTATGCATCCAATAGCCTGGTATTTTTGACTTTGATTTATGAAAATAACATATTTTATGTTATCTTGTTTTTGTGAGTATGTAGCTTGCAATTTTTTCACCACGAATAACTCACTTCCAATTAAATAATCACGGTTAAGAATACACTAATTAAATAATCTAAGTTTAAGTAAGGTACGGAAAGGGGCAAAGTTCTCAAAATTTGCGTAATTATTCTATTAAATATCATAATGTATAATAAAGTTTGACTTCTAACGGAAATGTACGGTACAATCACCTTAATTAGATTTTTTTTTTAAAACTTTAGGCAGTTTGTTGTATATATTATTAATAACCTCTATTGATGATTTTTGGACCTTCATTGGAACATGTTACATTTACAAAGATTCTAAATTAATCGGAATATATGTTAACACCTGATTACTATACCTAACCAACCAAACTTTTTGCAAATATATTAATCCTTCCTCGATTCTTATATTTTTAAGCACTCTCATATACATTCTACATATTCCTAAAATTGAGGGCCTTTCTCTTTCCTTCTTTTCTACTATTCGGTGTCCAAAAGCCACATTGGACTCCGATGAAATTCTAACCGTGCACTCCACGATCTATACGGAGTGGCGCTCTCACTGTTATTTTTGTCATATTTAAAGCTTAAACTCGAATTTTCTGATTAAGGGTAAATCAATTCCACCAGTACATCATAACTCATATTGATAAAATTACGAACCTTCTCAACCTCACCTCAAAGTTAAGAAGAAAAGAGAAAAACAAACCATTCCAGAAGAGGGTATTCAAACAGTTTCAAGTTTCCCAATACCATGACAGCGTTGTTGGTATTGGACATGATATTTTAAAGAGTATTTTAGCTATTAAAAAAAGATTTAAATTAAATATATGTTCATAACGTAAACAATTTTTCTACGAACGTATTTTAACTTGTTGTATCGCGGGTAGCCGACCTTATTTTTAATCATGTTACTAAAGCTCCCGTTATTATGAACAGTTACTTGTAAATCAATAGTGTAAAAAATCATTTCTACTGTTAATGACTACAACTTTTTCTTGGAACCACATGGAGAAATTTGCATTCGCTATTTTTTCTCTATATCCATCTGTTGCACCAACGCAATCACCCCAAAAATATATAATTAAAATTAATAAATTAAGTGGTTAATTGCTAGGTGATAGAAGTAAAAGCTCTAAGAGCATTTAAGTGAAGTTCAGGTAGTAGTTTTGTAGAGTATTTTATATATATAATATATAATATATTAGGGGTCCTCAATTTCCAAGAGGTCTAATTCACAAAGTAAAAAAACAAAAACAATATGTAGGCGTAATTCACGGATCATTAGACACGATCGATAAGCTGTTGTTGTGTTCAATGAAAACAAATCAGATCCCTATTATTTTGTTATGTACAATATTCACTAAGTTTTTAGCTTTTGAAGGATCCACAAATAAACAAAGGAGAAAAAAAAACAATTAAGACCCAAAAAAGAAAAAAGACAATCTACAAGATAAAACTGAACTTATAAATGCTTAAATATATGAACTTAGTAGATAGACTATATAACATATATGATTATAGAGTATCTAAGGGTTAATACATTGACAATACCTTAAACTTAGAATCACAAATTTTATTAGACACTAAATTCAGATTTGTTTCAATTGAGCACCTGTATATGATATACAAAATTTTATTAGACATCTTCGATTCAAAATTTTGTATTATCGTGGCCGAAATGTTGAAATGGAATTGTATATTTTTGTTTGCATGTGCAGGAAAATAATGAATGGGGTAAGGCAAGTCTTAGCATTTAATCGAACATGTTGTGGTTGTATTTACTGCATGCACGTTTGCATGGATTAAATGCTGTTGGCGCTTTTTGCGCAACACACTCATACCCCATTTCCTTATTTTATAATAATAATAATAATAAGAGAACATTCAGTATAATCATGTGATGGGTTCTATCATCTATATGCCTTATATAACACACACATTGTTTCATTAAGCCTCATCAAATTAGAGTATAAGGAAGGTGGTGAAGTTCGGTCGATACAAAATTGTTTTTATTAAAAAATATTTTTATTTATAAGTATGAAACATTTTCATGTCAATCTAACATAAATATATTGGACACCAAACAAAACCTTTTATAAGAATTAGTCACAAATCAAAAGTCAAAAGCAAAAATCGATAACACTTAACTTATAGGTGTACAACTCCATAACTTATAGTAGTAAGTATTTTTGACTTAGCCAATTCTTTTATGATTTTAATGGCTATATTATATAGTTTTGACATCAAGTCAAATTTAATTAAATTTTAATAAAAATATCATACACAAATAAATAAATAAAACCAAAAGTCAAAAAGCCAAAAACAGATGACACTTAATTTATAACTTATAGCAAGTACTTTTGTCTTAGCCAATTATTTTATGATTTATGGCTTATATAATCTCTAGTCTTCAAAATACTCTTCTTAAAACATGACTGTAATTATTACTCCATTCTATTGTTGTCGTTCATTTCTCTTTTGGGCTATATAAATACTTTTATAATATTAGTATTTTTGATAAATAACTTATAAGGACGTTTACGAGACACGCTAATTGTTTGTTATTAGTTTCAATGGTATATATTCAAATATGTAATTATTTATTTATAAATTAATCCCTAACGTTATTTATTTTATAAATAAATATTTACTTATTTGAATAAGTGCATTAAATTGAAACTGGTAATAAACAATTAGTGTGTTTGGTACAGGAGGTGTAGGATGCATTATTTGAATATATTTGAAGGTAACAATAAATTGCACCTCTCAGTACTTATCAGAAGGCTAACTAATTTGATTGGGTCGATCTTCTTTAATTTGGGTAGGTGCCATTTGGGTATGTATTTACTCTAGATTAAAAATAGAAATAACAATAGTGTAAAAATTATACAGATAATTAGAGGTTTCGATTTAATTCTTAAGTATAGAGAAAATTTTATTGGGAGTGTCTCCCCTAAATAGACCCTCCAACATTTTCTTCAAATTCCTATTTAAATGTATAACACTTGTATTATTTAAATATCTATGGTGTATATTTTTAATTAATCAAATATTTTAATCATGATTAAAAGGCTATATATTACCATTTAAATCTAACTAATTATTGCTATAAAAAAAAATCCTCTCACATTTTTTTCACACCATAGTTCAAATCATTTTTGCTATTTATAGTTTTTCCATTCACCAAAAATAAAGTTTCTTCATAGACTAAATTTCTGTCAATTTAAGATAAACATTTGAATATGTCATTTTATGAAGAAAAATATTGTAAATCATAAAATAAATTTTTTAACATTCAGTTATTAAATAAAAAAATATGAAAAATTACGTTGCCATAAAATATCAAAGAAACTAAAAGTTAGACAAACTTCTACACAAAATAGATATAATTTATTTTTAAAAAAAGATGTATATATTTTTTATCGTGACTCTAAGTTGTTAAATTTAGAGCTCTTTTTATATCTAAAGCATAATGCTATTTAATTGAAGTAAATCCATTTTTTCTCAAAAAATTGGCTAAAGTTGGGAATCTTAAGTACTTTTTTAATCATGGTTAATTAGTATACTTCTTTGATTAAAAACTAATTAACTAGACCTTTAATATTTAAGTAACATAGGTGTCATACATCTAAATAGGAACTTGAGGAAAATAAAGAGGAGTCGAATCCATCTAAATTTAATTGAGATTTCAATGAGGACTCTGAACACTTAATCAAGAGAAAAAAAAGAAAATTATCACTGACCTAAAAAATTTGTTTTTTCGGTAATTATGATTTTCAAGTTAGCAGAGCAATATTTTTGTTCTTTTTCCATCTGAAAATATAGTTATGCAACTTTGATGAAAAAAAATCATAATATTCTCATTTTAATATTTCTTCTTGAATAGAACAAGGAAAAAAGAAGTAAATATTTCATTTTTACTTGTAGAGTATTATTTTTGTTTGTCATATTTAGAAAAATGAATAGATAATTTTTCACTTCTAATTCAGAATTTACTCTAATTATTAACTATAAGCATTTTTTGAATGAATTTTTCAAAATATTAAGTTTTTATATTTAAAGAATTATATAGCTGTAAAATAATTATTTTTAAATTTTTTTGTATCAAGTTAATATGAATTGAGAAAAAAAAATTAGAAGCAAAAGAAAAAGGAAAGGGGATAAAATAGAATTGTGTAGGGACCAATAAGTAAAGTGAATTTAATCGTTTAGACAAATTTGATGAAGACAAAATGGGTGAGCAGAAAAAGGAGATGAGGTAAAACTCAAAAGTAAGATAATAAATTCTTGGGAAAAAGATTGAATCTACTGCTATCACTTAAATTAGCTATTTACTTCTTCACGTACTATGTATCAGAAAATCCCACGTTTACTGAAAATTGAACTAACAGTGGGAGCACACGTTTGGTCAGCAAACAAAACAATACTA
>CM040619.1:68047384-68088496 GCA_022817965.1 Solanum lycopersicoides | reverse complement strand
CAACACACCCGAAAAGTTTTTCTACCCCATATAAATAGGGTATATTTTATTCTATAATCAGGACGTTCAATAATGAGCATTATACTAATTTTTGATAGGACTAAAAAATCAAAAGAATATTATTATAAATGGAATGAAATAAAAAGTTTATACTATTATTATGAAAAACTATTACGTATATATGAAATTGAATTATTATATGATACAAAAAACTCAATATAGACTTAATATTTTTGTCATGCAGGGGGTGGGGTGGAGGCGTAAAGTGGTAGGAAAAAAGGAAGCTTTAGAAAAACAAGGTTTAGTCGTGTCTATTTAGGGAGTAGCTAAGGTAACACTGTGCTTTACCAGACAGCGTGTTGTCATTCTAAACAAGAATCCCATTCTTCTCAGATAAGTTTGTTTCTCAATTACCATAAATTTTGAGTGAAGTATTATGCTCATCCTGAATTATTAATATTATTTTCAATTATTAAATTTAACTACATCCGATCTTACAATATGAGTGAAATATACTTCTAAATTTTTGTTAAGTTTCTCTTGATTTTTTATCAAGAGTTTCATGCTCCTAAAAGAATTTAATAACACTCGCAATGTCATGTAGGATGTATCTGAATTTAATTGGTCAACTAAAGAAGTGCTTTTAACACTGTTAATTGTCAATAGTTTAAGAGTTTTTACAATACTTTTTTAAAAAAAAATTGTTCTCTAATTAAACATTTACATCAAATTATAGTATTTTGTTATGGTTAAGTAAAAAATTAAGATAATATATGCATAATTTATTAAATAATGTAAGTAATGCATATCTTGCTTATTCACTAAAACTTATATATATACGCACATTGAGTTTCGAATAATTTTTGTCAATAATCCTTTGATTATGTCCTGGCACTATTCACACAAAATCATGTTCCTTTTTTAAAAAATTCAAAAAAATAAATAAAAGCTATTCCAAAGTTTTATAATGATTTTTTTACAACGGAAAGTGCACTAATCCTAAAGTTAGACTTATTTATGTGATTGATATTAGTCCATGTTCCCAGCTCGATCTATTTTCTCTCTAAATATTAAATATTTTGTGGCTGTTTAGACATAATTTTTCTTTTCAGTCACAAAATTTATATTTCAGTCACAAAATTTATATTTCTTTCAAATTAAAAGACATTTACAAACATAAATTTAATTTTCAAATATCTTTTTTCTCAACTTTTTTCAATATCACATTTTTAATGTCTAAATGCCTACTAATTAGTCTTTTCGTTTGGCAAAAAAAGGAAAAATCTTCCTCTATTGTATACAATGGTATCGATTGAGGGGGTGGGGGGTGAGGGGATGACGTGGAAAGGATTGAGAACAGTAATGCTATCGGTTTCCCTTTTTGTTTTATTTGATAGCACCTATATATATATATGATTGATAGATCAGAAAATGAAGTGATTTTATATTTATATTATCCCTGTACGTCATCATAACACTTAACAGTGCCTTTTTTTTGTTGCATGAAACTTTTCTAATTATAATCATCATTACCACCAAAGACTTTGGGCTTAAAAAATGTACAATTAGGAATATAGTTATGGTGCTTGAAATGAGACAAGTGATTGATTGTTTTTCAAATTATGTGAACTCAAAGCAATTTAGGAGGAGTTGTTAATTAGTTGAAAAGATAGTCTTTCTGAATGTATCATACATAGAATATTTGCCTTTTCACCTTTATCGCTCGAGATATTTATATAATCTATCTGTTCTATTTTAGTTGTCATGAGAAGATTTAACATAATTCTTCAGAAGTTTTTTTTTTTTTTTTAATAAGCGGTGTTATTTGATCAATATATACCCCTTTTTAATTATTTAATCTTTATTTGTTTATATATGTCTCTTAATTCTAAAATAATTAATACGGGCAAAGTTGGAAAAGATAATTAATTTTCTCTTGATATATAAATTGACAAATATTTTTAATATAGATGATAATTCAAAAGGAACAGAGAAAGTATTTACTAGCACATGATTATATTGTGATATCAAAGTCGAGCTAGCATGTAAATATACAAGTTCACATAAATTCAATCGTTTTTGTTTAAATTTCTATAGATGTATTGATGATAAACTTCAAATTGTTGGATTGATTACATGTGTGACTTATGCTGGTTTGTGAACAGAAACCACAATCAAAGAATGTCATTAGCCCATAATGCTATAGTACTACCCATCCAAAGGTCTCATATTTGTTAGCACTTGTGAAATCTAGGCTTTCAAGTCATAGAATAATAAGTCAAAAGGGGGAGGAACTACACCATCAATAGACATTGACATGCTCATTTCTATCCAATATTCTAAATTCTATTTTCAATGTCTGGAAAGAGCATACCCACAAGTCTTTTGACCAAGACAAATCAACTAGTAGGGTAAATATTCATAAGTATTCAATGAATATATATATGATATATATATATATCATGAGTAAAAGCTATTGAGTCGCATAAACCTATAGTAATATTGGTCGCCATTCTTTGAAGAATTTAATATATATATTGACATGATTTAAGAATCTTTATATCATTAAAGTAATTTTAACATATCATTGTAGTAGGTAATTTTTAACATTTTCAAGGTATCAATTCTATTTTCTTTATAATTATTTATAGTTATCTTTAACATGTATATATAATAAAATAAAAATTTAAAAATTATACTGTAAAGGTTTAACTTTTCCCAAAATTCATATGTTCATCCGCTAGATATTCATTATATGTCGAGGCAAAGTTGGTGATGTCCAGCTGAACAGACTCTTACAAAAATAAAAATTGATTAAGCGCACAAAGCATTCTGTATAAATAGAATTTGAAGAACTAGTGTAACATAAATAATTTATGCTAATGCAAGCATTTTTATTTGATTTCCAATGTGATAATGAGTTGAAAATATATTTGTTGTTGCCACCACATAGGAGAAACTACATTTACTTGTAAAGATTTAAAAAGTATTATTTAGATTTTTTTTTGGAAAAGATATGATTAATAGTGTATTCTGAATAATGTTAGGCCCCATAAAGATTTAGTTAGAGGCTTAGAGCCATTCCTCCAAATGTTATTTGGTCCGGTATTAATATCTTAGATGGATAAATCACATAAATATGTTATATTATAACCTTCAAAGGCTAGGCTTCAAAGTCTTTAGGCTAAGAACGCAATGATATTTGGGTCATTAGCACAAATGTTTCTATTTTCGGGTACTTTTTAGGGAAGAAAATAATTATCTATATACATTCCCCCGCCCCCCCTCCATAATTTTCTTTATTTCCTATCAATTTTAAAATATTTCAAAATTTCTTATTGTTTTTTGGCGAACAGAAAAATGCCGAATAGATAATTTAATTTTTTTTTTCTTTTTTCACGCCACAAATCTCTTCATAATTGCCCATTAAATGTCAATTCTTTTCTCTTTCCAATTACTTACTTTTAGTTATTCAAGAGGTATATCTCTTTCTATAACTTCACTTTTGATTTATCTTTTTGGAAAAATGACAGAAATCTCACATTTAAGTTCTCTTATTATCATTATTCCCTATTAGTTTTATAAATCCCAAAATCCCTCATTTTCACGTATTAGATTAATGTATCAGCACCAAAAATTAATGTATCTCGCGCATCAGATTAGTTTATCATGTGTAAAAAATAACGTATCTTACTTAACGATTAATGTATCTCGTGCATCAAATCAATGTATCAGCGCTTATATTATTGTATCAGTTTGAGAGATTTCTGTAATTATAAACTTTTAAGGGACAAATGGTAATTTTGCTATACAAGTATGAGATTTTTGTCCTTTGCCCTTTCTTTTTTTTTAGTTTTTCATCTTACAAAATCATAGGTACATATGAATGAAGGTCCATATTTTAATATTGGGCTTACCAATTAGTCGAAGAAGGAAGCATCCTGGACTTGTCGATTGTGGAAAAATACTCAAAAAGGCAGAAAAATTCAATCTACTGGTGACTCTGGTAAGGACTTTGAATCGAGATTAATGAATGACGTCATTGTTAACCATGAAAAAAAGATATAAGAGTGAATATTGAGAAGGATAAGGAGAAGAAGGATATACAATCGTCTTCTAAAGTTCTAAAGTGAATGTTGGGAAGGAGAAGTCTAAACAAATCAAATTGTTGATTTGTTTTTTTCCCCAACTTTTTCTTGTTATTTTTTTCTTCATCATGTACAATGCATCGCGTTCAAATTACCAAATTATCTTACCGCTATAGTTTGTGATACATTACATAGATTTTTAATGTATCTACTTAATTTTGTTTCTTAATTAATGTATAATGTCTTTATTTCAAAACTACGATACATTACAATTTCATCATTGCATATTTTATCATGTTCAAATATTAATTTTGATTCATTACAATTTTATCATGCACATTATATCATGATACATTACCTTAATTCATTTTGATATACAAAATTTTTACCGAATGTATCATGTACATGTATCTAGTATGGATATATATCTTCTACCTCTAATAATCAGTTAATTTAGAGGGTTATTTTAAGAGATTTAAACAGGATGATGAAGATCTGGTTTTGGATTTGAAATTTAGTATTTGTTGAAGGTTTTCACCACATCTATATCCAGAAGCAGAGACACATAGAGCCAGATTCAGTTAGTCATGGTAATATATATATATAAATACCTTCGTCATAAATATGGGTATTTGTCCTAATTTCCATAACTCTGGGTATTTGTCTTGATTTCCTAGTTCTTTAATTAGCTGGTTCTTTTTCTGATAAGTGATAAGTAAACCTTATCTTTTTATTGTACGAGCTCTATTCATTTCTCTACTTTAGTAGCATTTATAATATACTTCTAATTTAGTTTTGTTTGGATGGAGAATTTGTTAACACCTTTTTGTATTATGAGAATCTCTAAAATCACTACAAGAAATCAACTATTTAGTGGCGACTAAAATCGCCACAATAAGCCATATAGTCGCCACTAATGACCTTTAGAGGTGGCAACAGCACCGTGACAAGTAATTCCATAACTAAAGGTTTCTTGTGACGACCTTCTTATAGCGCCATAAAAAAATATATTTGTGACGACTTTTCTCACTAAAAAAATTAAACAAACACGCCACAAAATAAGGTTCCACAACATAGATGCTACGTAAGTCGCCACTGAAAATTGACTTTCAATGGCGACAAGGGTTGACACAATAGTTATATATGTTTAGTGGCATCTCTTATCGCCACTGAAAATGTCATTTTGTGGCGACCATTACGCCACAACAGCATTTCATATTTAGTGGCAGCTCTTTTGCCACAATAGCATGAGCTTTAGGAACAACTATTGTCGCCACTAAACGTGTTATATCTTCGGTAGCGATTTTGATTGCCACTAAAACTTTTTTTTTCAACAATTGCAATATACAATATTTTATTTAATTTCTGTTGCCACCTAATTTCTGAAATATAGATACATGTACACACCAATAAACTGCAAACCAACAATAAATGCATCCGATATATTCAAACAAACATATAATTCTCATTTTGAGTAATTCAAATACTTTCACGACAAAAAGGTCAATTAAATATTTTACACAATAGTATATTGTTCAATGTCAATTTACATATATGATAAAAAGAAAAAATTAAAGGTCTATAAATCATCCTTCCTTGACGCTATTTACATTCTAGAAACTTGTCCCCTGTAATTAAGAGGGGAAAATAGGATTTACTTTGACAATTCCCATAATCTAATACTAAAGCAAAAGAGGTAACCCTGGAATAAAATACTGCAAAAAGCATTTAAGAAATAATATGACCGAAGATAATTGTACAACATAGTTTTCTCCTAGCATAATAAGCTCAAATCATTAAGAAAATGGTCAAATCCCTATAACATAGATCTTTTAGTGTTAGAAAAAACTTCAACCCAATAAAATGAACAGTATTTCCTGTTTATCTTTGCAATGTATTGCTGCCATAGTCTATACTAAACACTATCCGCCAAGTATCGAAGGCATTGTCAAACTATTTAGAGTGTACCAAAAGCCAAGAATTAGGTACGCTTGAACCAGAACAAGAATGAGGGATGTGATTTCCACTAAGAGAACTAGCAAAAGTGTCCCAAAGATAAATATCACACTGTCTGAGGTGATTCTTCCTGCAAAAATAAATTAAAAGAACTTAGTGAATTAAAAAAAATCCAAATTTCAACTTGTTAAATTAGGTTTGAGGCCTAACTCACACCCCAAAAACTAACTCAAAAGGAAGAGGATTGTCCAAACCTTATAAGGAGTCCACTCATCTCATTAACCACCGATGTGAGACTTTTGTCATCTTTAACACCCCGCCTCACGACAAGTGATTAGCATCTGGTGCGTGGTCAATTTTGATTTTGAGGCCCCCAACATCGGGTGAGACGGGCCCTGCTCTAATACCATGTTAAATTAGGTCTGAGGCCTAACTCACACCCCAAAAGCTAGCTCAAAGGAAGAAGGATTGCCCAAATCTTATAAGAAGTCCACCCATTTCATTAACCACCAATGTGAAACTTTTGTCATCTTTAGAAACTAAAACAATTTCAATAATACAAGAAATATAAATGTAATTAAGACCATAAATTCATTGTATGGATTGGTAAAAAATCCTACAAGGCTACACAAATGCTGTAATAGTCAAAGTGGCTCCTTGCATTTTGTTAACTGGCAACAAAATCCTACAAGGCTACACCCATACTACAATAGTCAAAGTAGGTCATAGAAAGCATTCCAATTTAATATCATAATATTAGAAAGTGCCTTAAGATGGTCGTGTTTGTTTATTAGGATAGTTCTTATTGTTGGGAAAACGCGGACAAGCACAAAAATATATATGGTAAAAGTAATGAAAATAAAATGGGAAAATAACGACACCAAAAATTTTACGTGGAAACCCTTCTAAATAAGGGAAAAAATCACGGCCAAGAGGAGCAACTGATATTACTATAGTAAGGAATTTTACACTGTGTAGTCACGAATACAATACTCAAAGTGACTACTACACACTCAAAAGAAACAACACTCTTTTGGTTTCCGTCTTACTAAAATATCGCTCACACTCTATTTTTCTTCACAGACTATTCTTTTGTATAGTCTATGGAATACCTCACTTTGCTCTCAAAATGGTTTTTCTCTCTAACTTGGTGTGTTCTACAAATGAGCAAGAATGCTCTATTTATAGAAGGATAAAACCATGCCTATGTCACTAATGACATAGGTAAAATAGCAAAGTCAAAAATGGTTTGCAAATCTTACCAATTTGCCAACTACCAAGTCTTAATTTTCAACTCCAATTACTATTCCTTTTTAACAATTGCTTGTACCAATTGAATAGCTAAAGTTGACCAAAAAATGGGATGGATTCAACAAATCTCCCCCTCCAGTCCCATTTACTGGAAGAAGGTATCTTCATCTTCTTTAGAGAGAGCTATACCCACAAGTTCTTTGCATAAATCGAACTTGTCTTTCGGTATCGTCTTGGTCAGCATATCTGCAGGATTTTCACTTGTGTGGATCTTTTTGACGTGAAATGATTCACTCTCCACTTCCTCACGAATCCAATGATATCTGACGTCGATGTGTTTTGTTCTTGCATGGTACATGGAGTTCTTGCTCAAGTCTATTGCACTTTGACTGTCACAATAGACAATATACTCCATCTGATTCAAACCAAGCTCTTGAAGAAATCGCTTTAGCCATATCATCTCCTTGCCGGCTTCAGTAGCCGCAATATACTCAGCTTCAGTTGTAGATAGTGCAACACACTTCTGCAACTTTGACTGCCATGATATAGCTCCCCCTGAAAAAGTAAACAAATATCCAGTAGTGGATTTTCTGTTATCAAGGTCACCTGCCATATCAGAATCTGTATAGCCTTTCAAGATTGGATTTGATGCTCCAAAACACAAGCATTCATCTGAGCTTCCTCTAAGATACCTGAGTATCCACTTCACAGCTTCCCAATGCTCTTTTCCTGGATTTTCGAGAAATCTGCTGACAACACCAACTGCGTGAGCAATATCAGGTCTAGTGCACACCATTGCATACATTAGACTTCCGACGACGGAGGAATATGAAACTTTGGCCATGTTCTCTTTTTCCTCCCTAGCTGTAGGACACATCTTCTTGCTCAACTTCATATGACCAGCAAGAGGTGTACTAACAGGCTTAGCATTCTTCATATTGAAGCGCTCCAGTACACGTTCAATGTACTTCTTCTGGGACAAATAAATCTTTCTTTTATCTCTAAGACGAGTAATTCTCATGCCCAAAATTTGCTTGGCATGACCCAAGTCTTTCATAGAAAAAGACTTACACAACTCTTTCTTCAGCTCGTCAATCTTGGAAGTATTCTTGCCCACAATCAACATATCATCCACATACAACAGGAGGATGATAAAATCATTGTCAGAAAATTTTTGTACAAATACGCAATGATCTGAAGAAGTCTTCTTATAGCCTTGCTCCCCCATAACAGATTCAAACTTTTGTACCACTGTCTAGGAGCTTGTTTTAGGCCATAAAGACTCTTTTTGAGTTTGCACACAAAATTTTCTTTACCTTCTACTTTGAAGCCCTCAGGTTGTTCCATATAAATCTCTTCTTCTAGGTCACCGTGAAGGAAAGCCGTCTTCACATCCATCTGCTCAATCTCTAAATTAAGACTAGCAGCCAAACCTAGAACTGTGCGAATGAGGACATTTTCACAACAGGAGAAAATATTTCGTCAAAGTCAATACCTTCCTTTGACCGAATCCCTTAACAACCAATCTAGCTTTGTACCTGGGCTTCAAGTTGTGTTCTTCAACTTTAACTTTGAACACCCACTTGTTCTTCAAAGCTCTCATGCCCTTGGGCAATTTTACCAACTCATAAGTGTGGTTCTCATGCAAAGACTTCATCTCATCTTGCATGGCTTCAATCCATTGATCCTTGTGCTCATCTTCCATGGCCTCCTCATAACATTCAGGTTCTCCCCCGTCAGTGAGTAACACATACTCATTGGATGAATAACGGGAGGAAGGAAACCGCTGTCTTGTGGACCTCCGAAGCGGAATATTTGATTCGTCCACAACTTCATGAGCAACAGGATCATCAATAACAATATCATTGTTATTATCAACATCAACATGTTGATTTGATACATGATTCTGGGCGTCACTATGATTATCAAGCCCAACAACATCATGCACACTTGTGTGAGGAACGTCATCATGATGAATTATACCATCAAAACTTGAAGATTCTACCTTCTCCGCTTTGTCAATATCTTCAATTGTTTGATTCTCCATGAAAATAATATCACGGCTTCTCACAAGTTTCTTTTCAATTGGATCATATAGCCTGTAACCAAATTCATCTAGGCCATATCCAATGAAGATGCATTGCCTTGTCTTGGCATCTAACTTTGACCTCTCATCTTTTGGCACATGTACAAAAGCTTTGCAACCAAATACTCTCAAATGGTCATAGGAAACATCCTTTCCATACCAAACACTATTTGGTACATCACTTTGCAAAGCAACAGCAGGAGATAGATTAATAACATGTGCAGCGGTCAATAAAGCCTCACCCCAAAATGAGTTCGGCAACTTTGCTTCAGAAAGCAAACATCTAACTCTTTCCATCAAGGTCCTGTTCATCCTCTCAGCCAAACCATTAAGCTGAGGAGTCTTGGGAGGAGTCTTCTGGTGTCTAATACCTTGATGCTTGCAGTATTCGTCAAATGGTCCACAATATTCACCACCATTATCAGTACGAATGCATTTCAGTTTCTTTCCAGTTTCTCTTTCAACTGAAGCCTGAAACTGCTTGAAGACACCTAACACTTGGTCTTTAGTCTTCAAGACATAGACCCAAAGTTTTCTCGAGCAATCATCAATGAAAGTGACAAAGTAGAGTGCACCACCTAATGTCTTTGTCTTCATTGGACCACATAAATCAGAGTGCACCAACTCAAGCAACTCTGTCTTTCTCGAAGGAGGGTAGGACTTAAAGGAAACTCTATTTTGTTTACCAGCCAAGCAGTGCTCACACTTTTCTAATTTAGCACTTTGGAAATTTGACAATAATTTCTTCTTGGCTAGAACATTAAGTCCTTTCTCGCTGATGTGGCTAAGCCTCTTGTGCCATAATGTTGAAGAGCTATCGCTCTCAACCGCATTCACCATATCAACACAACAGAGGCCGTAGTCCAATATAGACCACGACGTTTGTTACCACGAGCCACAACCAAGGAACCCTTGATGAGCTTCCATTTTCCATCACCGTTGGTACTAACATATCCTTCATCATCTAAAACACCAACAGAAATTAGGTGCAGACGAACATCAGGAGCATGTTTCACATTGTTCAAAACTAGTTTAGTTCCAACACTAGTTTTCAAACAAATTGTACCAATACCAACCACCCTAGAAACAGTCTCATTACCCATACTCAAAGTTCCAAAATCACCAGGAGTATAGGAAGAGAAAAAATCCTTCCTTGATGTCACATGAGATGCGGCACCAGTATCCACAACCCAGCTTGACTCATCACAAGCAATATTTATCATATCGCATCAAGGACAGTAACAAGATCTTCGGTGGTAACGGTGGCTAGGCAATTTTCATTGCCATCTTCTTTAGTTTCCTCTTTGTTTTTGTTCTCCCTCTTCAACTTCCTGCAGAACTTCTTCGTGTGCCCTTTCATACCACAATGATAGCACTCAATATCCTTAAGTCTGCCTCTGGATTTGCTCTATTTTGTTCTCTATTCTGAGAACCACGAGTTTTGTTTCTCCCCCTGGGGCCAGTTATCAGGACATCCGACGAAGAGGAACCTTGAGTTTTTCTCTCATCTCTTCGTTCAAGACACTACTCTTGGCGGAATCCATAGAGATCACACCATCCGGAGCAGAATTTGACAATGACGTTCTAAATGTTTCCCAAGAGTCTGGTAGGGAACCAAGTAGAAGCAAGCCTTGAATTTCTTCATCAAATTTGATGCCCATAGCAGATAATTGGTTCATGATCCCCTGAAAAATATTCAGATGGTCTGTCATCGGTGAACCATCATGATACTTCAAACTCAACATCTGCTTTATTAAGAATATTTTGTTGTTGCCAGTCTTCCGAGCATACAAACTTTCAAGATGCTCCCATAGGGTTCGAGCATGTGTTTCCCCAGAAATATGGTTCAACACATTATCGTCGACCCATTGCCTAATGAATCCACAAACCTGTCTATGCAACAGATTCCATTCTTCATCTGTTTTATTATCAGGCTTTACAGTGGTAAATACTGGTTTGTAAAAATTCTTAACATAAAGCAGATCTTCCATTTTCCCCTTCCAAATGGCATAATTAACACCATTCAAAGTAACCATTCTACTTGTGTTGGCTTCCATTGTTTTCCCCAAAAAATATAGTTATTGCAAATCAAAGTAAATCTTTTCTGATGTGGAAGTTCAGACTGTGCTGCAACCACAGAGCATACTCAGATAAAACCTTGGCTCTGATACCAGTTTGTTGGGAAAACGCGGACAAGCACAAAAATATATATGGTAAAAGTAATGGAAATAAAATGGGAAAATAACGACACCAAAAATTTTACGTGGAAACCCTTCTAAATAAGGGAAAAAACCACGGCCAAGAGGAGCAACTGATATTACTATAGTAAGGAATTTTACACTGTGTAGTCACGAATACAATACTCAAAGTGACTACTACACACTCAAAAGAAACAATACTCTTTTGGTTTCCGTCTTACTAAAATATCGCTCACACTCTATTTTTCTTCACAGACTATTCTTTTGTATAGTCTATGGAATACCTCACTTTGCTCTCAAAATGGTTTTTCTCTCTAACTTGGTGTGTTCTACAAATGAGCAAGAATGCTCTATTTATAGAAGGATAAAACCATGCCTATGTCACTAATGACATAGGTAAAATAGCAAAGTGAAAAATGGTTTGCAAATCTTACCAATTTGCCAACTACCAAGTCTTAATTTTCAACTCCAATTACTATTCCTTTTTAACAATTGCTTGTACCAATTGAATAGCTAAAATTGACCAAAAAATGGGATGGATTCAACACTTATCTGTCAGGAGGGCTAAATGCCTAGTTTGCTGCTGTAACTTTTTCCATCTCAACTGTTCTTCATCAAACCAAAGCAAGAAAATTAGACGGAGGAGACCACTACAAAATTTAACAAATACAATATGTTATCTTTCTAAGTAAATTCATGATTTCTTAGTCTTCCTTAAAACATTTAAATCAAATAGGGAGCCAATATCATGTAAGCTCATTTTTTACTTTCCCATAGTTGCTCTTTAGGTAAAGTAAGCTGATTGGCCGGTATAATGTAGACTCTGTATAATGAAGTCAGTGTATAGACTTGCTAGCAAACACTCACAATGTCATTTCATATAAGCGACTATATGTGAGAACAAAATTAGAAACCTAGGCTTTGTTTGGGGAGTATCAGAACAAGATTGCAGATTGAATCTGCTCTTGCTTTCTTGTTAGAAATTAGAATTATAGATCAAATTGTACTCTCATCCAGCTCAACAAAATCAGTTTTGCAATTCTAGTAGTATTCAATATTTATATCACTATAGCATATCATAAGGACACGAACGAATAGAGGAAGTGCAGAAAATAAATTAAATAAGTAGTATTATCTCGTAACTGGCAAACGAACTATTAGTTTCACTACAATTTGCTTCTTTTACCACTTTGGTGTGAAAAATAAAATAAGCGGCTAGGAGTACAATCACACACAACAGATAATATAAATCAAGATGAGTTTATACCATTAAAATAACATGACATATGGACCTTTGGGTTGCTCATTCTCACTTTAAACGAAAATAGAAACACATCAGGAAACAAGAAACATCACTAACGTATAATTTCATAATCTTTTCAGATAATTTTCTGTAATTTATTCACCTTAGAGAGTAGATCTGACATCGTCCACACCAACATCGATTTCTTGTTAGAACTTTGAAATTGTGAAAAGCCGCTCAATTTTATATAAAGGAAGTCCTCTCACAAAGTTAACCATATTTACACTTACATCGGAAGAGAATTACAGCGGAGAATGTGTGAAGAGTGACGCGAATTAGGGAGGTAGAGCGGAGGAGAAATTTTGGGGAAAAATACAGCTGTCAAAATGGGCTAGCCCAATCCAACTCAACTCAACCATAACGGACTAAAGGGTTAAATGGTTGGGCGGGTAGATCCTTTTAGTTAAAGAGTCGATAAAATAGCGGTTCAACTTAGATTTAAGCGGACTATGGGTTGGGACGGGTTGGTACTTCAACTAAAAAATAAATAATATTACTCTCTTAGAAGAAGTATCTAAGAGAATTGAATGTTGACGTCTATGAACAGGACATCAATACATACAAATTTTCATTTATGAATCGCACACTTCAGCGATATTTAGAGAAATACATTTATAAATCTCACACTTCGATGAATGCTTACCAAAATACATAATAGTCAACATAAGATTTAGCTGAAAAATATTGATCATTCAACTATTTCTCCCACAAAAAATAAGCTAATTTAAAAAACTTGATTTTTTTATGTTTTTAACATATTTATTGATAAAACACAACTAAATATATCTTTGAGGCTAGCAGGTTGGGTCAACGAGGCTAGCGGGCCAAGTGAGACTGGACTAAAAAGCTTCGTTTCTAAATGAGCCAAAAAAATTAGGCTCAACCTCACTTAATTCATGGGTTGAGTTGGATCGACCTCGCGTGTCAAGCCCATTTTGATGGCTTTAGGGATAAATGAGGGAAAATGGGAGCTGGAGAAATCAGATTTAGGGCTTCTATAATTCTATTAAATTATTTTGGGCTTCTTTAGTTTTTTGCCTATTTAATTTTAATTCTCTAAATTAAGAAATAAAAAAGGGAAAAATTACGCGGATAAGCAAACTTATACTATTTAATTACTCATCATAGCTATAGTTTGCTATAATTACCACTCACGACTAACATTATACATTAATTACATGGGCTGACTTCAAGTTTGTATAATTAGTCATGTTTGTATATGTATAATTCGCCAGAATATACAAATAAATATGCATAATATACAATTTTTTAGCCTATATACATATACAATTCACCTCTCTCCCACTCTCTTATCTCTTTCGCTCGCCTCTCTCCTCCCTCTCTCAATCTCGCTCGCCTGTCTCCTCCCTCTCCCAATCTCGCTGCCATTTATACAAATATATATGTATAACATACAGTTATATACACTTATATACATATACAATTCACCTCTCTCCCACTCTCTGCACTCTCTCGCTCGCCTCTCTCCTCCCTCTCTCGATCTCGCTCGCCTCTCTCCTCTCTCTACCAGTCTTGCTTGCCTCTCTCCTCCCTCTCCCAATCTCTCTTGTCATATATACAATTATATATGTATAATATACAATTATCTAACCAATATACATATACAATTCACCTTTCTCCAACTCTTTTCCCCTCTCTCTCGCCTCTCTCCTCTCTCTCCCAGTCTCGCTCGCCTCTCTCCTCTATATAACATGTAGCTACATATTGTAATTATCAAACTATAGCTATGGAAAGTAATTAATTATTTTTAAGTGGCTATATGTGAAAGTTTCCCAATAAAAAATGACCTTACAAACTAAAAGCAATAAGAATAAAAGACGTGTCCCAAAAACTAATTAGTTTTGTAGGGCGCAAAGAGTTTAATATTTCAGTACTTATTTAAACTATATGTATCATGAAATTATGAAATCTGGAGTATTTATTAAAATATTCTAAAATAGTTAATGCTTTTTTAATATTTGACTGGTTATATTAAAAATATTTGTTAAGATATATGAAATTACTATAAGTAGGGGTGGGCATTTTATATTGGTTCAATTTTTGATTCGATAAAAGTAAAAAAATGAGACCGAACCCAAATCAATTTTATTGGGTTAGATTTTTTAATTTTTGAATTGTTTTTTTAGATTTTAAAAATTTTCATGAAAGAGTTTGTGAATGTGTAATAACGAGTTTGTTTTATTTAAGAAAAAAATTGTTGTATTTTATAATGGGAAAAGGGTCAAAAATGTCAGTAAACTATGTGAAAGGAATAAAAATGTCATCCGTTTATAGGTTGGCTCAAAAATGCCCTTACCATAAATATTTTGGTTCAATGATGCTCTTAAACTATGCGAAAAGAACAAAAATGTCCTCCGTTTGTAGTTTGGTCTAAAAATGTTCTTGCCATCAATACTTTGATCCAAAAATGCTCTTATTGTTATTTAATGGGTCAAAAAAGTTCATTTCCAAATATATATATTATTATTTTCTTTTTGACACATTTTTTTTCAATTAATGTTTTTTCAAAAAATTAACAAATATTTATCTTACTTTAATTCAGAAAAAATGAAAATATATTTTTTTACCATCAATATTTTTTATCGGTATATAAATATAAATAATAATAGATATACTATGATCTTATATATATTATTTATCGAAAGGGTACATGAAATCATTCTATTTTAATTGATAAAATGAGATTAAGAAAAAAAAATCCTACATTTTAATTTGTTAAAGTGATTTTAGAAGAAAAAAAACAAGAATAATGTTCCTTAATAATATTTTAATTAGGAAGAAGATGTGTTTGAAAAGAAAAAGTATATTTTTTTTGAAAAATGACATTTTTGATCCATTTTGTAACTATAAGGGCATTTATGGACCTAAGTACGACTGCAAAGACATTTTTGAGTCAAACTATAAACAGAAGGCATTTTTGTTCCTTTCACATAATTTAACGATATTTTTGACCCATTTCCCTTTTGTAATTATTAATAATTTTTAATACATAAGTTTTGTATATTAAAAATTTATGTTTCGCCATTTATAAGATACTGCAATATCCAATTCCACGACGCAAATAAGATTAGAGAAAACTTATGTATGTATAAGTTTGACTATTCGATTTTATAAATTAATATTTTTGAAAATAAAAAATGGAATTAACTAATTGAAATCTCAAAAATTATAATAGACTTGAAAATTAAAAAATATAAGAAAAAATCAAATAATTTTTTCGTTTTCACCGATTTATATTTATGCCTATCCATAACAACGGCCACTTATTTATTACTAATAAAGGATCAAACATAGTCTCACTTTTTTATCTGTATTAACAAAACATGGATTATACGCCAAATTATATTAATACAAAATAACAGATTTTGTGGCGATAGAAAAGGCTGTCACATAAAAAAAATTGCCCCGACACATGAGGCTGACACTGAAGTTTCATTTTTAATGGCAATAAGTCATTGCGAAAGGAACTTTTGTAGCGACTCTTACTAATCGTAACAAATACTTTTTTTTCAATAATATTTTATTAAAAGATTAATTGATATTTGAGGGCGACTTTACTAGTCGCCAGTAAAACTAATCTTTTGTGGCAACCTTTTGATGTTGCATTTGTAGCTCTCACTTTTAGCAAAAACCACATTTTTTGTATTGAATATACATACTTTGTATGTATAAATATCTAAGACATATTTTACTTTTATTAGATTCATAGACTATTAAATCTTGAAAGTTATTATCAAGATCTCTTGGTGACAAGAAGGTCCGGTATTAGTTAAGTTTTCAGTAAACAACAAACTTGTTATAGTAATATATGGAAATACATGTATTATTTGTCGAAAATGGTGAACGTGTGAGATTTTACGTTTATTTAATATATTTATCAAAAATGGTCTAGTGAATGTGTTAAATGTTTACGTTTATTTAATATTTTCTTTTGTATATATTTAATATTTCTAACTATTTAAATACATTAGCGTTAATTATAACTTGATAACTATTTTTTTTCAATTGACAATATAATTGGTTTTAAGACATAAATAGACATATATAGGTTATTGTATGTTATGTAATACCACAAATGTTTAGATTTTTATCTAAAATCTAATTGATTATATTTTGAAAACCTTTTCAATTGACTCAGTCGTAATACAAACTTATCAAAATTATTCTAGAAGTATTTAAAAATAGAATTAATATTTCGCTGATTGAGTTTGCTAAATAAACTATCATTTTTTATTTTGTATAATATTTCATATCATTTTTAATTACAAAATTAAATAGCTCTAAATCACTAATATTATAGTGATTGTTACACATTAGAAGAGATCTAAAGTTAAGATAATGTCTTTTTAAAGTTTACTATTTGATAATCTTATTCATTTAATCATTGAAATATATGAGAACAAATCCCAATAAAGTGAACTAGACAAATTAAAAAGTAGAAAGTAAATTACAAATTTAATTATTTACTACTTTTAATTATAATTACATCAACTGTATTAGTAAAATTTTGAAAATATATGCTACAACAAATTATTAAGTAAATTTCAATTAGTACAAACAATAAATACATAGTAATATATTTTTGTTGTTAAACTATACCTTAATAAAAATAAATAAATATTAATATTACCTGTATTAGAACCCTAATTGTACTGTTTCGCCTCCGTGTTTTGCTCTTCCCATATAAAGGAATCAAAGTTCATCCATAATTAACTTATTATTAATGCAACCATAGCAATTATAATGTTGTTTTTCTACCAGAATATTCTACTACTCTGTTGTTTTGTTGATAGATCATCGTCAACACGAATGCCGGATGATAATAATAGTAATAGTAGAGAAGATGAATTGCAGGAAGTAGGTAGCAATCGTCCGGCATGTGCTTCGTGCAAGCATCAAAGAAAGAAGTGTATGGCAGGGGACTGCGTTATGTGGCGCCACTTTCCAGCTAGCAAGATGGATGAATTTCTTGGAGTTCACAAGGTTTTTGGTATATCTAATGTTACAAAAAAGATTAAGAGTTTTGATGATGTTGCTCAACAGGATGAATCCATCAAGTCCTTCTTGTGGGAAGCAAAGTTGTGGCAGGTAACTCATGATTTATATTTTTATCTTTAATTAAAGTTATGTTATATATATTCATCACAACAGGGATATACGGACGGTAGGGTGCACGTGCACCCGGTAACTTATATGTATATATGTATATGTATTTTGAAAAATTGGTAGAAATAGAACTACCCAAGGTAGATACTCTCTAGACTCTCCTATTTTTATTTTAAGTTTAGGTTATACCTTATATTTGAGCTATGTTTATATTGGTGACGGTAGGGTGCACGTGCACCCGGTAACTTATATGTATATATGTATATGTATTTTGAAAAATTGGTAGAAATTAAGCAGTGCACCCATATAAAACATAGAAACATAGAACTACCCAAGGTACACCCTCTAGACTCTCCTATTTTTATTTTAAGTTTAGCTTATACCTTATATTTGAGCTATGTTTATATTGGTCCTGGGTCATCTGCATTTTTTAAAAAACTTAAACTTGATGATAAATTCAATTTTGAATTTTTTGTTTTGAATTTGAAATTTAGTATTGGTTGAAACTTTAGTGGTTTTTACCATATCTATATATGTCCAGGTTGAGTGGATTTATATATCACATGTCCACGGAGAATAAAATAATATCTCCAGCTAGAAAACCTCAATATTTTAAAATAATGTCTCCAGCTTTGTGAGATAGAAGTATTATGTCATAGGAAGATAGAGAATGTTTAGATGGAGAATTTGTGAGACAGAAGTATTAGACCTTCAGATTGAGAATTTGTGAGACAGAAGTATTATGTTAACAGAATTTGTGAGACAGAGGTATTATGTTAACACCTTCACATTGAGCAGAATTTGTGAGACAAAAGAATTATGTTAACACCTGAACAGAATTTGTGAGACAGAAGTATTATGTTAACACGTTCAGATTGAAAATTTGAGAAAAGAAGTAATATGTTAACACCTTCAGATTGAGCAGGATTTGTGAGACAGAAGTATTATGTTAAACCTTAACAGAATTTGTGAGACAGAAGTATTATGTTAACACTTTCGGATCGAAAATTTGTGAAAAGAAGTAATATGTTAATACCTTCAGATTTTTCTCTTGAATGTTTGTCTTTTGTATATTTGTCGAGGTTTGAGCTTCTAAATGACACCTCTCCATGACAGGAAGATCCAGTTCACGGGCCATTAGGGGAATACAAGAAGTTGGAAAAACAACTTATGGAGGAACAAAGGAACAAACAACTTCAAATAGTTCAATTGCCTGATGTACCCCAGGTTCCAATAACAACATCAGAGAGTACAACTAGGTACGTCCCCCCTTTGGCAATAGATCTAGATCATAGAGAAAATGGTGCAAATGATACTAATCATAATCAGCAAGACTATAACATGCTGAACTCAAGTGTACCGAATTATGCTAATCATTTGCAATGGCATGAACAAGGAGTAGAAACTCAAGGAATTACTAGTAATAGTTCTCATTTGATTAATATTGGTTTTGGCAACGATATGTTTGGATATGGTAATTTACCATATCGACCAATCGAACAAATTCGAAATGGTTATATCCCCATTGTTCATCATCAAGCTACTTACAATAACGGTGGACATGTTCATTACATGAACAAAGATTTCCATACTACAATGTTGATTTGGTCCATGAAAGAAGAAGAAAGGACCAAAGTGATCAATTTGTGAATCCAAATTTTAATGGTAGACATGTACGAGGAAGGGGAATTGGGTCAATTGGCCCAATGAATAGACATAGTCCAATTATATCAAATTGTAGTTCTGGTTCTAATGTTGACTCGATTATTGTTAATGCTATGAGGACAATGTCGAATCATAGTGTTAATGGAAGACATGTGAAGATGGAAGAAATCAAAGAGCACAAGGTGTTGCAACAGTTCTTCAAGACTTCACTAACTATAACCACAATGATTTACCAGGTAAATATTTTATAACTTTCAAGTTATATAGACCAGCAGATTATTTTTGCCTGGCCCAATCGGTTTTGGATTGGATTGGCTCTTGAACCGATTATTGTTTTAACTCGTCCAAGTTTGATCCATATTGCCACTTGTAGTAGTATATATAAGTAAAATACTTATTTTCAAATTTTAGATTGTACAATATACCTTACCTCTACATATTTTTAATGACCTGGATGGTATATAAAGATTTACTCTTTTTTTCCTCAATTTTTCATCGGCGGGTAATACAAGTACTTATATCATATTACTAGATGTGAAATTTTCAAGATTATGATGGATCTAATGTTTTTAATGTTTAACCATAACGTATATCTAATAATCACTTTGTTTTGTTCTCTATATTTGAAGGTGAACATAAGCAACGAGATTTGGATAATAGAGATCATTCAACCTACAAATAGCACATTTGACATTATTTATAAGGTAGTTGCAAATGATATAAGGGGGAAAAGGTGGTAATTACAGATTCCTCCTCCATTATTCATTTGTAAGTTCTCCTAAAAGTCCTATCTTCTCATATTATATTATCCTAAATTTTATTTTTTTCAAATTTTATTTTTTGGTAAATAAGTATTTTATTATCAAAGAAAAGTTTACCGTTCTAAAAAAAAAAAGAAATTATTGTGACTAGATCAAATATTAGTTAATTTCATTTTGAGAGAGCCTTTGAAATATATATGTTAAATTATTCTCTTCATTAACATATCGATACTTTGTTGAAAAACAATTTGATTCCTCTCTTATCATATATGATAATGCAGCCGGTTAAGGATATATTGTTGTTATATAGCACTATCTTGCTCTGAACTATGTATACCAAGTCAAATAATTTTCAAATATACATTTCTCTTTTTTAAAAGTTAAATATATTTGCACCTACTTTTTGCACAAATAAATGTGGGCACAGTAGTTTGGCGACCATGTGTGATGTGTCGTGCCTTTGGGGTTCATATTTTTCCACCAGGGATGTTCATGATTCGGTTTGGATTGATTATTGATTAAAATTAAAAGTAAATTAATTTAGTCGGTTTTTTAAATTTCTAAAATCAAATCAAACCAAACGAAAAAAATAACCATCGGTTTGATTATTGTCGGTTTGGTTTGGTTCGGTTCAATTTTTCCGGTTTATTCGATTTAAAAGTAATAATTTTTTTGACGACGTACGTATCTCGATAGACACAAATACTAAGTACAACAATCTACAGAAAAACAAATGTCACTTTAGTCAAGCAATTAAGTAATATTAAAGTTATCATTACACGAACAAAGCGATTAATTTAAGAAAAAGTGTTACTATTTTATGTGAACTACAGTAGGTAAAGACAAAAATGGATTTTGATGGACTTGGATTTGAGATTGTTATACTTGGGCTAAAGTGTTGGGCTTGAGAAAATGGTAAAGTTAAAAACTTAAAGTTGATTAAAATTTAACAATATATTTTTAATTTATTTATGAATATTATATAAATAATTATAAAATTTATATATTTATCGGTTTGGTTTGGTTATTCTTGCGGTTGTTTTTTAGTAAAATCAAAACCAAATTAAATAATATCGATTTTTAAAATTTAAAAACCAAATCTAACCAAACTATACCGAATATCAATTTTTTAAAATCGATTTGGTTCGAAATGCGATTTGATTTGATTGTTAATCATAACCATGAACAACCCTATTTTCCACCATGTCTATGTTAGGAGGAGTTAATATCTTAAAATGTCACTCAACTTTGTGAATTTATCTAACAAAGTCATTGAACTTTGTTTTGTATCAATAAAATCACTCAACTTAGATTTTTGTATCAACAAAATCACTCAACTTAAATTTTTGGATCAATAAAATTACTCAACTAAATATATCATTATAAAAATAAAATTGGCATGAAAAATTTAATTATTATATCATGATCATAATTAGGATAATAAATAAATACCTTAAAATCACTATTTCATTATAAAATAAATAATAAAAGATAAATGACAATATTTTCTTTCATCATTTTTTATTTTTTTGTTATCATCGTCGATTATGACATCGAAATTCAGAGAGAACCCCAAACCAATTACCCATTATAAGATGAAAACAACAAGTTTAATTATTTTTTCTTATATTCACATTCCCATTAGTACACGTATGTTTGAGACGTTTGATGGACTAAATGAGAGAAAAAATTAATGTAACTGTGATAGTGTTTTTTGTTCAAGTACTTTTTATTCGTACGGACCAGTATTAGTAGGCCAGAATTTTTCAAAAAAAATGTATTTAAAGTTAAATAGAAAAAAAGTATATGACAGTTAAATTTGTATTTAATATTTCATAATTGTCATTATCTTTATTATTTTATTTTATAATGAAATAATAATTTTGAGCTATTTATTTAAATTCAATCATGAACCTAACATAAAAATAATTTATTCTCTTATGTCAATTTATTTATTGATAAATTTAGGTGAGTGATTTTATTGATATAAAAGTCTAAGTTGAGTAATTTTATTGATACAAAACAAAGTTTAATAATTTTACTATACAAATTTTCAAAGTTGGATGACCTTTTGAGATATTAACTCATGTTAGGAGGGTATGCCTAATGTTACCTGTTGCAGTCTAACAAATAATCCAATATATATATATATATATATATATATATATATATATATATATATATATATATATATATTTTTTGTAAATTCGCAGCCAAAGACTGTTGCTTTTATAAAATTCTTATCATATAGTATAATATCAATATTGAATACCCATCATTTCAAAAAATTAAACTAGTCATTTGAATGTCTATATCATTATAAAACCATGTGAAAATAAGATTGTTCTTCGTGTAAATTACTCATCCAGTCTTATTTATTTTTTTAGTCTCTTTTAAAAAGAATACTCAATATTTTTTTATAACTTTTAAATTTTTCACATAATATATTTAAAACCACAAAACTAAAGGTATTAATATATTTTTTTACATATTTTTAATTTATGACTATATTTCAAAAAAAAAAAATCTTAAAATTTATCTTAAATTAAAATAATAAATTGAAACAGATAAAAGTAAATATTGTATATAGATGAACACATGAGTTGATGTTTGATCCTATTCTTAGTCAAGCAAATAGAAGTCTAAATTAGCACTTTTTGTTTTTAATTTATTGATGATTCATGATTCATGAACCTTGTTTGTTGAATACTAAACTATATATTAAAGTCAATTGTAAAACAAAATGTCTTGGAAAATTAGATCCTTTTATTGACCCCACCAAATAGACCTAGGAAAACCTTACGAACCCAGTGAAGTCACATCGATATGTAGTCTCTAGAACGTCAAATGTGAGCTCATCCTTTTGTGGAAATTTCTTCTATTGGGTCAAATAAGAAATATGTCACATTCTAATCGCATTAAATTGTAAATATTCCTTTTTTTGCTGTCAAGAGTGAAGAATCTAATCAAGCGTACCATTTGCAAGATTATTAAATTCATTTTACTAGTTTAACAGTGTAATCATATGTATATAAACACGAACTATATTAAATAATTATAGTCTATAAAAAGTTAGTGCAATAATTTTTAAAGAAAAGATCGCACTAATCTTTACTGGAACTTTACAGGAATTTTCGTTCTTATTAATAGACATAATATACACTTTTAATTAAATTAACATGTGTTATGTAATGATTTGTGCGTGAATATACGGCTGATTAAAAAATGATATAATAATATTTGTTCAAAATTGTTTAGTGAGTTATAGGATGGTTACAAAATAAGATGTCTTTTTAAAAATTCAGAACAACTTTAGTGATGTATTTACCTCTTTTCTCTTTATTAAAATTTAAAACAAAAAAATATTTATATGATTCAATTGACCAAACACATGGATGACTTTGGATCTAATTTGTTCAAAGAGCATTATCTCATCTTGTTTAGTAGGAGTACTATTTTTTCTTATTTCACTGAATGCCTACAAACAAAGCATAATTTTATTCTTCTTAAGATTATCTTGCACATAAAAAATCTCGTATCATTTTGAACTATATGTAATCGAAAACGACATTTTCACTATTAATATCTGCCTCAAAAAAGGCGTCTCCCACGAGCAACAACTTTTCCTTATTTTAATGATGGTCAAATTACCTCCAATCTTTTTTTTAAAAAAAAAAGACATCAATAACCATGTATTAACTAAACTTTGAAATATCAACGCAAACAAGGGGGAATTAATTAAACCATGTCACATCCCATCAAGACACCAACCATATAATATAAATTGAAAAAGACGTCCACAAATTTTCAGTTGTTTCCTCATATTTTCCTCTATCTACACGAGATAAATAAAATTCATAAAAAAAACCACGATTAAACGATTACTTTTCTAGTATTCCTTTATGTTAAATACCTCATTTTACACTAAACATTTCCCCCCAACAAATTAACCAAAATCCCCTCTAATTAAAGCTATGGCTCCAACTCCTCAAAGTGATTTACCTCTTAATGAGAATGACTCACAAGAGATGGTATTATATGAAGTTCTTAATGAAGCTAATGCTCTAAACATTCCTTATTTACCCCAAAGAAATCAATTACTTCCTAGGAATAATATTCTTCGTCCATCACAGTGCATAGGCAAGAAATACAGAGGCGTACGACGTCGTCCGTGGGGGAAATACGCTGCGGAAATTCGCGATTCGGCTAGACATGGTGCGAGAGTATGGCTAGGTACGTTTGAAACTGCTGAAGAAGCTGCGTTAGCTTATGATAGAGCGGCTTTTAGAATGCGAGGTGCTAAGGCACTACTTAATTTTCCATCTGAAATAGTGACTGATTCTGTTTCAGTAGAAAAATTAAGTTTGTGCTCAAATAGTTGCACTACGAATAATAATTCAAATTCAAGTTTAAATGAAGTTTCAAGTGGAACTAAAGATGTATTTGAATCAAGAATTTCGAATCAAGATGTTAAAACAGAGCTGTGCATGGAGAATTTCTTGGCGCTCTAAGCGAATTATAATGTATTGACACGTAGGAAATATTTTTATGTATTTTAATAGTACGAATCAACTGAACTACTTAAATTTCGTTGTTATACTTATATTATTTGCCTTTCTTTTCTCTTATTTCCTTTTGAAATTGTTTGCAGCGATGCACGCTATAATCTTATGTAAAAAGATTGCTTAGGATACTTTAGTATGTTTATAAGTTGTAATATACACATTCTATTTTTCTATTTTGTTTTTCTTCTAAAAATTCAAACAGACGGAATATTATATGTATACCCAAATCTTTTTTGCGGTTTGATGATAATTTGATAAATTACTTTACTCCTGAAAAATAAAAGGATTTTTTAAAAATCTGATTTGGTAATTATTATATAAAAATAAGGATAAACAAATAAGTGAAAGTAATTTTAAAGTTAGACCAGTTGAATTATCTCTTGTTTGTCAGTTGACCTGCTCATTTTTATCTAAAAGCAAACATTGAGCATAATCGAGACAATTCATTGAGCATAACTAACAAGCAAGTCACTTATTTCTTTAATTACCGAATCAAAAAACAAATATTTTTCCTTCTACGTATTACGAGTAATATATCGATCTTTTGTTATAATCAACGTATCGTAACCGGCCAAGCACCTCACAATTCCAAAGTCCCATCTGTAATGATAATAACACCAGACTTATATTAGTTGTGATTTTAAATTGTATGAGTTTGTATAATAATAAAAATATTTTTTAATGATTAATACTATAAAATAATAAATGCATTCATATTTTGCAAAATTTTTAAATGTAATTGAAATCAATGAATTTTGATCTGTCTGTATTTGTATAATGGAGAAAAGATAAAAAGTGGTGAGAGCACTTTGCGTATTGGTCAGCAGTCAAAAGACACGAGAATTGTCTTGGATTTAAAGAAAGGATTGAGATGCAATATCTGCCTATTGACTTTGTAATTATATAAAAAGTTGACTCTTGACTCCCCAATGTAACCGCCATATAAAAAAAAATTAATTACAATATGGAGTTTTATTATTTTAAGATAAAGAATAGAGACTTTACAGCCGATTGATCTATTTTTAAGTCAGTTTTTGATATTCATCAAATAAAAATAACTTAAAACAAGTTAGAAATTAAAAATAGGTTCTCTCCCTACTATTTTTATTTCTTTGACTTAAAAGTCATTTAGTTTGACTTTTTAATTTTAATTTAAAAATTATTTTTTTGAATTAATCCAAACGGGCTCTTAATATATGTTGTACTCTTAATACAATAACATTGACATAATACATAAATATTTCATACATTATGAAATAATGATAACAATAATTCAAAAAGAGTGTAACGATTAATATCTATTCCCTCCAATTTTAAATATACACAAAAAAATATTTAAATTTGTTATATTTGAATAAATAGACACATTTTACGTAATATAATATACATAAAATGCCACTGGAGATACAAATCAACCATATAGAACACATATATCCATTTGTGTATATTTAAAGTTGGAAGACGTATGTAAACAAAATTAAGTTAAATCTCATCTCCACTTTTTCTAGACTCTTCACATAATAAAAGGAATTCTAATACAGTATAATATGTATATATTATATATATAAAAGGATATTCTTTACAAAAAGATAAATCTTTCCAAAAACAAAGATAACTTTTTTTAAAAAATGTACTTTATAAGCACACCTTGATGACTTTTCGTTCTATAAACTACTCCAAAACAATAGAAATCCAATCATAAAAATATTGTCACACGATTATACTATAAAGAGAAGAAAGAAAATTAATACTATATATCTATATTATAAAGACATGAAGACCAAAATAAGCACGTCAAATTTTTCTAATTATAAATTTCTACAGTCGTCCCATCTAGAAAAAACATTATACGTAATCAATGAAGTCTGCAATATTTGCGTTCGATACTTACCAACTTTTAATCAAGGATACATATTTTTATTTTATTCTTTTATTTTTTTAAGGCGAAGTGTTTTTCTGGTCAAGAAATAAAAGTCAAGCCTCTTGTCTATATGCAAATTTAATTGAATTTAAATTATTTTTAACACGAAATATAAATTTATATATAAAAATAATAATGGTTGGCAGGAAAGGGCGTAAGGCATGATATATCTAACACACATATATATATTACCACTCCTCTGTTCTATATATTGTAGTCAAGGGTGGCTCAATAGTTAAAAAAAATATAGTTTGCTTTCAAATTTAAGAGGCCTTAGTTTTTATAATAATAGATTTATAAGTTATTTATCCAATTGAATATTAATAATAGAAAAAAGTAAACATTTTATAAAGAATGAAGGGATAATTAGAGAAATTGACATATTTGGAGTACTATATCTAATGAATAATAATTTAAAATAAAATAGTTATTTTATCACATGAAAACTAGAAGAAATAAATTATATATAAATTATTAACAATTTAAATTAAGCCCCGTTTGACTTTTGTTTTAGGCCACTAATACGCTTGAGCCGCTCCTAATTGTAGTTGTCGATTTATCTCTTTTTATGTTGATAAAAAATGAATATATGATATAATTAGTATGCTATTCTTGTTTGATAAAATAATAAATTAAATAATTATCAATTTCTTTTTTTAAAATAATTATCATTTCAGGGTAATATTTCCAGACTAAAGTGACAATCAATTAATTCGGGAAAGTGGGAGTATTAGAATTCAAAAAGTAAAAGTACAAAAGAGGGGCATAGAACCTTACCTCCTCCAAAACTGATTCATAAAAAGGAAAGTGTTATTATAAAAGAGAAAATTATGCGGCTAAGCAAAATTATATAATTTAATTACTTGTTATAGCTATAGTTGTTATAATTATCATTCGCGACTATTATTATACATTAATTATGTGGACTGACTTCGAGTTTGTATAATTAGTCATGTTTGTATATGTATAATTCGCTAGGATATACAAATACATATGTATAATATACAATTTTTAACCTATATCATATACAATTCACGTCTCTCCCACTCTCTGCCCTCTCTCGCTCGCCTCTCTCCTCCCTCTCTCAATCTCACTCGCCTCTCTCCTTCCTCTCCCAATCTCGCATGCCATTTATACAAATGTATATGTATAATATACAGTTATATACAATTATATACATATACAATTCACCTCTCTCCCACTCTCTGCCCTCTCTCGCTCGCCTCTCTCCTCCTTCTCTCGATCTCGCTCGCCTCTCTCCTCCCTCTTCCAATCTCTCTTGCCATATATACAAATACATATGTATAATATACAATTATATAACCAATATACATATACAATTTACCTTGAAAAAATTACATGAATTGGTACATTTTAATAAATAATTACTGATTTTAGTAATACTTTTTATTTATTACCATTTATAGCAATACTATGTTAAATTTGCAATATGTATTAAAAGTGAATTATGTATGCAATATATATGAATTATATATGAATTATAATTATTTTTTAAAATATATCATGTTTTTTGGTATAAGTGTATTAAAATGTGTGATAAATGAATTATAAGTGAATTAAAATATATCATGTTTGTTTGGTATAAGTGTATTAAAATATATCATGTTTGTTTGGTATAAGTGTATTAAAATGTGATAAATGAATTATCGATCATTAAAATTTGTATTATATGTGAATAAAAAATTGTTCTTTGTAATATGAATTAAACTTGTATTATAAATGAAAAAAGTGATCAAGTGAAAAAGAAATATTATTGCTATAAATGGTAAATATTTTTTTATTATAGTATATTTATGTAAGTTTTCCATTTACCTTTCTCCCATTCTTTTTCCCTCTCTCTCCTCTCTCTCTCTCTCCCAGTCTCGCTCGCCTCTCTCCTCCATATTGTAGCTACAAATTATATATCAAATTATAGCTATAGAGAGTAATTGATTATTTTTAAGTGTCTATATATAAAGTTTCCTATTATAAAATCAAGATAGGAAGATGATTATTCTAGCAAAGTAAATTATATGTCTGTATCCCTTTATAAAATTGAATCGGACTTCTCTCCATTACATACGTTATATACCTTTGAGCTATAGAATTCGCACTTTATTACTATGATAAATGGTATAAAAGTTGTAAGAATAATTCAATCAATCTACTGTAATACTTTAAAATATATGAATTGCTTACATTAAATATTGCCACTTAAATATTTAGTGTATACTCCTATATCATCTATATATATAAATAAAGTAGAACTTTAGGTGCTCTCACGTGGCGCCATCAGAAATTATTACTTTTTTTAATTTATTTATTTTAAAATTAGTCTTTTTTTTATGAAAAATTGTAAGTGTTATTATGAAATGTTATGACTTTTATGAAAAACTTGTGAGTTCAATGAAGAGTCGTGACCTTTCTGAAGGATTGCAACTTTTCCAAATAGTTGTGACATTTTCAATAAGGCACAACAAACATTTATTCACATTACCCTTTGTTATTTATAACTAGAGAGGGATTTCCTCTTATTTTAAAATAACGAAAATTCTAAGCTTATTTTTCTTCTTCTACACAAATGAATTTTTGTATAATTTTACTCCTTCACTATCACCATTGCTTATATTATAGATTTTTATATTTTATTTTATGTTATAAATTTATGCGTATGTTATTAAGAATAAATTATAAAATATTATAATTTTCATTTTCTTTTGCGTTATTATATTCGTTACTACGTATAATAAATACAATTTTGTTCTACAAAGACAAAAGACAATAATAATCTAAATTTTGCAACTCAATATATTCATGAAACATGAAAGATAAAAAAGGTGGTGATTAAAAGCAAGTGACACATAATTTTATACAAAATCATGATTCATCCAATAATTAATTCCTATACATATATAATACCAAAGAATTTTAATTCCCTTACCTTGTATCTCCTAATTATATTTTGTCTAAAACTTATTGTTTCTTTCTATTACAAAGAGGATAATAAACTATCCAAATAATCACTTCCAAGATCCTCAAACTCTAGGATATCCAAGTCATTAAAAAGATCTCCTCCATGCTTCTCATAATTTTCTTCTCCATAGGCAATTGATTGATTTCATCCAAATTTTCATAAATGTTCCAATCCCTTGATACCCTTTTCCTTGAATTATATTGACTTGATGTTGAAAAGGTCCATTCTTTTTCATAAGGACCATTAGATATTCCCATGGCTTGAGCAACATTTCATGTGGGAAATTTAAATAGCCTTGGGACCTCTAATTCTCAAAGCCGCCTTATCATAAGCCATAGCAGCTTCTTCAGCAGTACTAAATGTCCCTAGCCAAACCCTAGCTCCTTTTCTTGATGAATCCCTTATCTCAGCCGCGTATTTTCCCATGGCCTCCTTCTTACCCCTCTATAATGTCGCGTATTATTAATTACTATCTTCTTCTTCTCCTCCTTCTTCTCAACGTTGACAAACATCTTCATCATCTTTGCTTGTTGATTCTACGTTTGGATTTTCGTTGTTATGAGGAGGAATAATAATTCCATTAAGAATATCTTCCCAAGTTTCAGCTCCCATTGATATCCATCTTCCTAAGCTTGTAATCTTTCAAGAATTGGAAGTTGTTCCCAATATGTTTCACAACAATATGCATTTGTCACCTTTTGAGAATTTTGATCATTCTTGGATATGAAGTTTGCCCAAACATTCTCTAGAATCTCTTCACATGCTACTTGATCTTCTTGTTGATTATTATTTTCCACATGATGAGTAGTCATCTTTAAAGAATGTTTCATATGAAAAAAAATATATTTGTTGAAATTAAATTAACTTGAGGACTATTTATAATATAAGAGATACACTCTTATCTTATAATGTGCAAGGCTAGCTTCTTGTTTAATAATGATTAGGAATTAAAAAACAGCTCAGCAAATGGTTTAATCCAATTGATGCATTGGAAGACAGTAGGATACTTGTATTACAAATTATGACTAAGCTAAATTCAAGATGTTACTAGAATTTAGACATGAGAAAGGAGTTCACTTTACTGTTTTTAATATTTTCTTGTTGAATGCTTTGGATTATGACTAATCATTTGTGTGTTGTTTGCTGAAAAAGCTATATTTTTAATATTTATTTATTATGAAATTCCCTTTTTTACTAAATGATTAATGAGATAACAAGCAAGTGAAGAATATGAAAAAACTTGTTCTAGATGATTTTTTTTCTTTTTTGATCGAAAAAGTCCACATTTAATTTAATTTTCTTAAACTTCTTAGTTAAGGAAGGAATGTTCACATTGAATCCCTAAATTGGTTTTAATAACCCCCCATAAAACTCTTTAAATAGGTGAAAACTTATTGTGTTCAGATTGAATTAATATATGCATGATATGTGTTTGCAAAATATTAAAATTATAGTTAATTATATTATTATGTATTCTTACTTTTTTAATCACTGAATCATTTAATATAATTTGACGTAAATATTTGATGCGAGGGTAAAATTTTGTCTCCCTCACTTAACCTAAAGAACTAGAGATACCTTTGACATTTGTTTAGGTTGCTGGCTTATTAAGATATTATTTGTGTATGCAGAAAAAAGCCATTTCTTGCGAAATACTCTTTAAAAAATACAAATTAATTGGCGGTTTAGTGGGAAACGAACTTTTTAAGTTTATTCCTACTGCCTTTTTTCCATGGTTTTTAAAGGTTTACTGTTTCTTTTTCAAACCATTCCTGCTCAATGTACTAGAACTCTAATTGTATTCCTTAATTTTTAATTAATAGTCAAAAAAAAAATCGTATTATCTTTCGTGAGTTTCACACCTTTTTATTGCTTATTCTTTTTCTTCTACTTGACTATCATGTCATTTATGGTGTTAAAACATATCTCAAAGTGATTAAATCAATTTCAATTGTTCTATTATCATTACAATCTACTCAATTAGGTGTGTTTTGGTGCATGCATAGATAATATTAAAATTATTTAATAGGTGATAGTTCAGTAGAGCAAAGGGTACAATTATAATAGTGATAATTCATATGTATATTTGAATGTTATCTCTTCATTTTTCAATATTATGTCACATACCATAAACTTTTAGTTATTTCTATCGCTCATTTATTTCTCCATCTCCGGACATTTATCGCGCCGCTGCGCAAATTATTTTTTTATTTTTTTATTTTTGGCAATCAATATAATATTATCATTAACAAAAAAATCACTTACAATCTAAGAGCATCCAGTCCTCAGTACCTCTACGGTATATTGAGGAGTGACTTCAGCAACTCTAAACTAATTACATAATTCCTGCCAAAACATTCTACATCTATGCACTCGTTTTGTATGCTTATACATTCCTATCCTCTCTACAATACTCTGAATTATTCCTCCACCGTGTTAGCATGTAGTATGTGTACTCTTTAAAGTGCTTCCAGTTTCTCGCTTTCAGATGTAATATACCATTGCTCCCCATATAGCAGCACCACTTCCTTTTTAACTTTTTCCGTGCTTAAAAAAAAACTACTTTTTATTCATATATATACTTAGATTTTTTAATTTTTTAATTTTAAATTAAAATATGTAAAATTATTAAAATATATTTAATTTTAATGTGAAAAGTTGAAACTAAAGAATTATTTAAAAGAAAAGTTTTTTTTTTTAAAAAGAACTAAAAAGAAAAACAATTAAAACAATATTGATCGTGTGTAGATACATGTGTATAGGTAGAATTTAATGTCCAAAGGTGCATCAATCCTAGACTAGATATATATTGAGTGAAGAGTACTCAATAATTTCCAATTATAATCATAATTTATTTTATAAACTGATCATGCAATGAATGGATTATCCAATACTTCACCTATTTTTGCGACTTCGTCTTTTCGCCCCTTAAAATCCGACTTATTTGTTAATTGGTCCTCTTCTTCATCTTCCTTCAAAAGAAAGATAATGAAACACGGGATCTCGAAAACAAGAACACGCTTCTCCAGGGAGTTGGGACGACGGGTATTTATTTTTATTTTTCATATTTTAAAATATATTTATTATTATCTTTAACATATTAAGTAGAATAATTTTGTTGCTATACTCTATATTAATTTATTATCATCAAATTATTGTTTAAGATTAAAATCATATATTAATCAATATAAATATTATGATAATATATTTAGGTTAATTATTATTTTGGACGTGAAAATGTAAAGTGAAGAGAGAAAATAAATTCCAACACTTGATGGCAAAGCAAAATTTTTGAAAAGATGCTATTGCGGCTATTAACATTCGATGTATTTGATTGATAAAATAGCTAGCTCAATATTAATAATTCATAAGGAATGTTTTCACTATTACTACTCATTTTATAACTTTCTTTCGTTAGTATTAGTAATTTTTTTCTCCTTATTTTATTTTCATGTGTAATTGCTTTACTTGCTAGACGAAGGCCATGTTTTGTTACATGATTTGATTGTTTGTCATTTTTATTAATATCATATCATTATATTCATAGAATATGTCATCATTATTTGGCAGTGACGGATTCAGAAATTTGTTATAATGGGTGTTCAAACTATTTTTATTCGAAATTGCTACATATAATGGCTGCTCAGTTAATATATTTCAATGAATTACTAAATTTTTACATAAATAATAATGTTGTCACAAAAGGCAGTGGGTGCTTAAGCACCCATAAGTCACTACATAGGTCGTCACTTTATTTGGTGTTCGCGTAAAAAAATATATCATATAATATAGCGCAAACAACTTCTTTAGAAGGTGTTGTTGTAAAAGATAAAAGTTTGATGTAGAATTTAAATTCTTAAAAGCTCCCAATAATGAATTGATTTCAAATAATAGTTTCTTTTTTAATATTTTGGAATTTGAATTATTTGCCAAAAATATTTGTTACATAATGATAAATTGCATGAACAAACATTGTTTGTTAATATTATCCCAAATTCTATTTGAAAAATCTATGGCCAAACGGGTAATGAGAGGGTTGAATATCGCAAAGGTCACAAGATCTATCCCTCTAATTTTACCTATCTGGCATTATTTTTTTATTTTAGCTAGTCAATTTTAAATAATTTCATATAATAATATCTTTTTAAAAAAATAAAAAGAGTGAAAAAATAAATATTCAACTATCGAACGGGGCATTTAATTTCTTGTATATGTGTCCACAATGTGCATATTTGATTGAATCTATTCCTGAATTTCCCCCCAAAATAAAAGGATGTCAGAGAATTTTCAGTAAAGAAGTCAAAGCAAAAAAATAAAGGAGAAGATAATTATAGCAATAATATGATAATATGATGTAACGAAAACAACAAATAAAATAAAATTTAAAATAAGTTAGGCAGAGTATAATAATGATAACATAATAATATTGACTTTTAGAAATATATTCTTAATAAACTTCATATACGTTATATATGTTCTGTTTAATTATCTCTCTCCGATACAAATTCACAAATATCAATTTTATTATATGTCAAAATCTCTTTAATGTAATACATCTACAAGCTAAGTTTTTCTCGAAAGAACCAATACTGGACTTGACTCCTAACCCATTGGATATGCAATACTTCAACATGCCTTTAGACTTTTTTTAACATAAAGTTAATTAGGCATTAATGGTAAAAAAAAAAAAAAAAAAAAAAAAAAAAAAGGTCCATTGTAATTACTGCACCTATACAAAAATAAGTTCCACTCAAAGTCCAATTTGTGTCCCTCTTTAATTTGTCTAAATTAGATGTTCTTGTCATGTCATGTTTCTTCGATATTCTCCAATGTTGTTATTCCTTATTTTCATCAGTATCATCAGTAGTAACATTAAAGGTGAAACTGGAACATTAACAAAAAGAGATGTCCTAATTAGGCTTCAATAATACCATTCAGCTATCTTTGTCTTTGGAGACTCCACAGTTGACCCTGGCAAACAACTCTGTAGACCCACTGTTACAAAGAGCAATTTCCTCCCTATGGAAGGGACTTTTGTCAACCACATTCCACAGGAAGATTTACCAATGGCCGCCTTGTCACCGATATGACGGGTATATATGTGTTCTAAACTGTTGTCATTCTGTCTCAATTTATGTGATATCTGATTAAATATCAAATTTAAAACAAGTTATTATTGTGCTTGTAAATGTATCAGATGAGAATTTTAACGTTATATAAGTGTGACATTCTATTTTGGACAGACAGAAAATAAAAGTGTGACACATAAAATGTTTAAAAGGGTCACTAAAAAAAAGAAAGAAAATAAACAAAAAATGTTGGTGTTTTTTTTTTAAAAAAAATCTTTTTGTCTTTAATAATTAACCATGTGTTTTTGTGTTGTTTGGAACAGCTTCATATATAGGACTCAAAGAATTCGTGCCACCATATTTGGATCCAATACTTAGCTTGGAGGAGCTGATGACTGGCGTTAGTTTCGCCTCCGGTGGCTCTGGCTTAGACCCTCTCACCGCTCAAATAAGCGTATCTCTCTCTCAATAAATTCTATATTATCGTGATCGATTTACTTAACTATATATATTAACCGTATCCAGAATTCTACCTATTGATTTGTTTCAATTTATTGCACTAGGTCTAGTTTAGGTGACCAACTGATAGTTATTCGATCGGTCTATAAAAGTTAAAATCATTTGAGCTTAGATTATGATCAGCTTTAAATTTATAACAGGGAGTAATCAACATGTAATCAATATTGTGCATAATAACAAGACAACATGTAGTACTAGTACAAATTAATTAGTGCAAAATACACACATGCACCGGATTTTTCTTTCTTAAAGCAAATTGCTCTATCACGCATTTTAAAATAAAATTTTAATTAGAGGTGTATTTCTTAAGAAAATTACCTTAGTAATGTAATTATATAATACTAAGAAATAGTATGGGGAAAAGTTCAATAAAATTTTCTTAGTTTACTATAATGGTCACGTTAAATAAAATATCTATTTTTAATATAAAAGGCGAGTAAATAAATAGATTTTAAGTAGCTTTTGAGTGAGGTCTATTAAATACATCACAAATATAAATGTAAAAGATCATGTTTAATTTATATTAGTTCTTGCTTTTTATGTAACATTTATGAATCTAGTAGAAAACTGTAATATGGTTTTACTATATATTTTCCAGGCGTTACAATTTTGAATGTAAACATTAGCATTTAATATAATTAAGCTGTTCTTTTTCTACAAAATACTAATTTGACAGTGGTAAACACATAGCAGTAGTTATGTTGCAGACTAATGAAGCTAGAAATTCAAATAACGAAATTCATCAAAGAAAATTCAAACAATGAATAAAATGATTCTCGAAATTTGTTTTAACTATTTACAAATTAAGACTTCTTATCAGTCCTTAAATTTATATTGACAAATTTATATTTACAAATTAAGACTTCTATCAGTCCTTAAATTTATATTGACAAATTTATATGTATTTGTGGCAGGGCGTAATTCCATTGCAACAGCAGCTAGAATATTTTAAAGAGTACAAATAAGAGTTGAAAATGAGATTGGGGAAGAAAAAACAAAATTGTTAATAAGTAAAGCAATGTTCCTTATAAGTGCTGGCCACAAATGATTTTGTTATCAATTATTTTAACACCCAATTGAGAAGACATTCTTACACAATCCCTGACTACCAGCAGTTTTTGCTACAACTAACTCAACAATTTCTCAAGGTAATGTCTCTTCAACTATTTTTTTTAAAAAATACATTATTCTATATATACTCACTATATGAAAAATATATTTTAACAATCGAATTACTTATAAATCATTTTTATAACAAGTATGTTTCTCACACATATTAAAGTGTAATTATTCAAACTCAAATAACACTTTGTCATGTGTTCAAAATTCTCAACTGAAACATATTATGATTTTAGTGTCTGCATTATATCACTCCACATTAATTATTATGATGCATCATATCGTTGTGTAAATTGATTTAGGATTTAATGTCTGAGGGAGCTCGAGTCATCGGAATAGTAGGGTTACCGCCAATGGGGTGTTACCGGTGGTGATCACCATGAAGACGGCCGGCAGCCCATTGAACCACGTCAATGTATTGATTCATATTCCGAAGTAGGAAAAGAGTATAATCAGCTTCTCCAAATATGTAAAAAATATGAATACTTATGACACAAAAATAATATATGCTGATGTATACAATCCTTTATATGACATGGTACAAAATCCCAACAAGTATGGTGAGTGACCAAAAGTTAATTCTTTTTTTTTTTGTTTAAGAAATTATTTTTTACTGATTAATTAATAAATGTATCTATCATATTTTTTTTATATATAGGTTTTAATAACGTCTACTCTGGTTGTTGTGGAACTGGGCTTTTCGAGCTTGCACTTTTGTGCAATCCAAATTCACTTGTTTGCATAAATGCTTCGGAATATATTTTCTGGGACGCAGTCCATCAACTCAAGCTACGTATTATAATTTGTTAATTCCTTGCGTCCCACCGTTGATGTTATGCTTAAATTATATAAAAAAAAAGTATATTGTTGTGGGGTTGGGGTAGATGTGTTTGATGATTAATTGATTTGTTGTTTATGAAATATATTCTCCTGGATTTAAGTGAGGTGTGAATTGAAATTTTGATTTACTATTCTGAATAAATGATACTACAACAATTTCATGATTAGATGATTGTGATGGAGGCGGTACGAGTGTACAAAAATGAATCGATCAAATCGAAAAAAGTTAACTAGTAGTTTGGTTTGAACTTTGGTATTGAAAAAAAAATCGAGTATATTTGGGTTAATTTGATTTAACTAAAAATAATCAAAAATCTGAGACCAAACCAACTCGACAATTACATTGATAATTCAAAATTTATTTATACATAAACATATTTACTTTGATATAATTTTTAAGAATTTATATCTTTTAATATATTATTTTCAAGTTAAAACTTAAAATTCTGAATGATCGAATAAAGATTATAATCATGAAATTGATAAATATAATAAAACTCAAATCAAAAATCAAATTGATACTAATGCATAAGCCGTCATAAGTAAAGACACTAAAAAGTATACATTTTAAAAAAAGGAAAATATGAATACAAACTATGGTAGGAAACCATTGTAACAATAATTAACAAAATGATTAAAAGAAAAAAAAGATTGATTATTAGTCTAGTAAATCAACATTAATAGCTTTAAGAGCTTCATTAGCCATAATCTTATGCATTTTCTCAGAAGGATGAACAGCATCCCAGAACACAAACTTTGTTCGATCACCACAAGTTTTCAGCCCCTTACAACTCTCTCCGTACTCTACTGTTCCTGTCCACACACCCCTTACTTGTCTCTGTAAAACCTGTTCCATTATATTTATAATTCATTACCAACATATATAATATCCATATGAAATACAAAATATATATACTTTTTTGGTTTACTTATCAAATATCATATATATGTGAGATAATAATGACTGCAACGTATTTTTTGGGCATATACATAAACATAATCCTAACTTGGATTCAGCGGATAATTATGCCCTCCAACTTTTTGTGTGCGCAGCTAGGCACTAAACTTATAAAATTGAACAATTAGATATACATGTCCTACATGGCATAATACGCCACGTAGGACACAAAATTGTCATGTAGTACGAATCTGTCTATTTATTCAATTTTATACAAGTATAAGTGCTATTTGTGCACACCCAAAGTTAAGGGTCGTAGTTGCCAACTGACGTCAAGTTAAGAGTCATGTTTATGTATTGTGTCTATTTTTTGGGATACAAAGAATACATGTGACAAATGGGTGGATTGAACTGAATTTATACAGGTCAAAATGAGTTGAGTTAATAAATTGGTGGGTTATTGATCTGTCCAAAAATTACTTGAGTGGGTCAAGACCTAACTCAATTATTACTAAGTTTTTAATTGTTTATTTGTTCTTTCACAATTTTTAGTATCTAGTAAAAATGATTAAATGATATATATTGTCACCTCCGACTAAGACAATAAACATATATTTCTTACCGAATTTTGGGGATTTTGGACAGCTTCCAGAATTATGCTATAAATATCCAATGTAGGCAACTTTAATCCAAATATTCTTTTAAGTGCTTGCAATTCTCTTTTTGATTTTGAGATTGAAGAGAAAGCAACTTTGTTCAAATCATCATCGCATTTGGTTTCATCATCTCGAATGGTCTAATAAGTGGTTCACACCTAGAGGAGGAACTCCAACACGGCTAATCTTTTGCTCCTCGACTATGAATAATCTGTCGAAAATAGAAAATTTTTACTGTCAATTTATATAACTTAAATTCGTAAGTATTAATTTATAATAAGTGTGTAGGTAACTCTAAGGGGGCGAATATATACAATTATATTTTGTAAAAGTTTAATTAAAAATGAATTGAAAGGGCAAGTACCGTAAATCTATTTTCTAATGCTTACGTACGTACCCCACGCTTTGAATCTTTAGTGGGACTAGGCAGCTGGAACAGGTACGTATGTACGTAAAGTCATTTTAATTCCACCAACCAAAACTTGCTGAATTTAATTACTTCAATTACTTCAAATAGAAATCAACAGACAACAAGTTTGGTTGCATATAATTGAATCGGTTTTGGATCCTACCCCAACAATGGTGGATCTTTTACTAAAAAATATAATCTAGAAAAGGCAAACAATGCATGTAATCACATCGAGACTATGGTTCAACGATCGAATGAAACATCTAAATTTTTGATAGATTGAATTATAAATTACTTTATACTTATGTTGATGAACAAATAAGTATTCTGTGGAAGAGTTGAGATAACAAGTCAGACATCGATTAAAAAGAGAGAGAGAGGGGTTGGACCTTGACGTGAGTAAACAAGGAACGGATCAACAAGTTCTGATACTGTTCCACTGTGTATTGCATAGAACGTATAACTTCCAAAAAGTAATTTTGTAGGAAGTCATTAGTGCCCATACTTAATAAATATAGTGCATTTTTCATAGTTTCTCTTGCTTTATCAACTCCCACCATTTGACTTAAGTGGATTTCATAGTGCCTCAGATACTCCTTTGCTTCAGCTAGTGTCATTGCATTCTGATTTTTCAGAAGAAAGAAAAACAAATAAGGCCAAAAAGTTAAGCAAAAATGAACAGACTACTTTTTTTTAAAAAAAAGTTGGAGGTTAGGTGAGGGGATCACTCGGTGAGGATTGACCAATTGAGATATTAAGATTCTTCAAACCAACTTTAAGATTGAAGGTTCTAGTCACTAATAGAGCAAAAAAGATGGAAGCTAGCTCGTACCAAGATGTTAAAAGATTATTTATAAACAGAACATACCGAGAAATTTTGCAGTGAGATCATCATAACCAGAGCCAGCTGAAGCAAAACTAATGCCGTGTAGCATATCCACCTTGTTTATTTGTGGGTCTAGAAACGCTCTGGTCATGTTTACGTAAACCAAGTGCCTCCGCTGCAAAACCATTATTTTACTTCAGACACTCTTTTTGTTAAACTGATTAATAGAATAAAATAGTTTTTTAACTTTTTTTACGGTTAAAAAAAGTTGTTAGTGGACAATAATATATTTGAGATTGAAAAATAATCAGTGAAGATTTCCATAGTGGAGTCACATTATTGTTCATTGAGTGAAGCATAACAATCACAAAAAACAACAATAGGGTGATCTAGTATCACTATTTTACAAATTTGTAGGAAAAATAAAAAGAAGAAACAGAATGATTCACTACCAATAAATAAAAAAATAAAATTAACTACGAATTTATCGCGAAAGAGATGGAATAGTATAGTAGCAAAATTGAGTAAGTAATTACCAATGAAATCTGTGGCAAGTTTTCCATTAGAGAACCTGCCAGTAGGTTGAGAATTAAGGTCCATCCCATAAGGCAAGTAATTAGCCTTGTTTATAGTAGAAAGATGGTTGTTATTTCCAGGATCTACACTTGAATCTCCAAACACCAACAAACATGTTACATTGTTTTTGGCTGCCAATTTCCTCAACACAGCTAATTCAATGCCTTGTACTACACCATATGATCATGTAAACGCCACCAGACCCAGAAAAGGATAATCAGAAGCCTCATCAGCATTTTCACACACTTAATTCAACGATAGAGTACGTAAAATATGTAAGTTGTGTAGGGAAGAAAAAGTGAACT
>CM040619.1:68020319-68047359 GCA_022817965.1 Solanum lycopersicoides | reverse complement strand
AAACCCAGATTCAATTCGTCAACCCATTCAAGCCATAACACCAGTTTGAAGACGACAATCTTCATAGTTTAAATCAATTCAGAGCTCCAATTTTCAATCCGTTTTCCTACAAATTGTTTTTTATTAATATGATGTTCATAAATTGAAAGGATATGAATATTGTCTATTTAACATCTGTAGGATTATCTATCTAATTTGTTATTTTTTTTTAAAAAAAGATTCTTGTACTAAATTCATATTGTGATTATAAAAATGTAAATTATCAATATGTTAATGTATTGAGATTAATCGGGGTCAAATTGGGCGGGTCAATGACCCATACGCTGTTTTTTAGCTCATATTGAGCGCCAAAAGTAAAACTTGGACGGAGCGGATCAAAACCTAACCCGACTTTTATTCAACCTATTTTAATATTTTCAATTTCAAACTCAACCACCCATTTGACATCCCTACGTGGATATTTAATTTGGTTGTTGCTAGGCACTAGGAAGCTCTAAACAATCACATGTGAAATGGATTATGAGAAGAGTTTCTTTAATAAATATAATTCCTTTAATTATTGTTTCAAAACACAAGGAAGTAGACAATTATGCATTTGTTAGCTGCGAGTTCATACCAAATATTGTTGGGGATTTAATTTGGGACGCTAATACTAAGATGATACCCGTAAGAGTTTGACTAAGTTAGTTGGGTGAGCGATTTCTTGAGTGGGAGAGCTAGGATCGATTTCCTCATAGTTAGAAGTCGAATTTATCTTTTATAATTTGTATTTTATAGAATAATGAGCAAGTTACATATTTGACACTACTAAATAATTTTATATATATAAATAGTAGTTATCTGCTAGTATTATTTTAGTGTACAGACATATATGTAGTATAAAAAAAATCTACAAGACATCAAATCTTACCCTCCATGATATATTAAAGTTTTTTGTATTATTTAAATAATCTGAGTATTCAACTTGAAATCTTAAAAATAAATAATAAAAGGTGAAGTGACCCGAAACATCATAAATTCCTTCAGAAATTATTATACAACTAATTATGATGACAAATGTAATACCTAACACGACGTACCATGATTGAACAACAATATTATTTTTTTTAAAAAATAAATCAATAATGGGCTGCTCATTTAATTCTCCCGTTAATTTACTAATATATATTTAGCATTGTTTGAGTCAGCAGTTATCCATTACAAGCTGTTCATTTCTAAAACACCAAATAGATTCTTAATTTTAGTGTAAATAAATTAAGTGCATTGACTTTGACTTTGGATTGTTTTGTGCATGCAAGTGGGGATACACAAATTCCAATAATTTATTCCGATTGGGATTCTTAAACAATGGGAAGAAATCATACGTTTGGCTGGCTATTACCAATCACGTAGGACAAATGTGTATAATAAATGTCAAGAAATCTTCTCTACTATATAGAAATGTGCTTTAATTTCTTTTTTACGTATCACAAAGTCTAAGTTTTTTTTCCCCTCTTTACTATAAGCTCAGCTCATAATAATTATCGATATGGATAACAAAGAAGACAAATCAGAAATTTCGCGATCATCCATTGAAGAAGTTGATGAACATAAAGCAACAAAGTTGGAAGAAGTTAATAATGATCAAATGATCATTGACGATCCACCAAAGATTGTAACAATCAAAAGTGATGGAAATATAGATGCAGAGCAAGTTAAAGGCGAAGAAAAAAACAATAACGATCAAGTAATTATCGATCCACCAAAGATTGTAACAATCGAAAGTGATGGAAATACAGATGCAGAGCAAGTTAAAGACGAAGAAAAAAACAATAACGATCAAGTAATTATTGATCCACCAAAGATTGTAACAATCGAAAGTGATGGAAATATAGATGCAGAGCAAGTTAAAAACGAAGAAGAAAATAATAGTAATCCAGGTGAGGGAAACAAGAATGAACAAGTTGAAAAAGATAGGATGGAAAGTTCAGAATTAGTAAAGATAAATCAAATTGAAAAAGAGACGAAATGCCGGCCAATAGCATTTCTATTGGGACTTCCATTTGCCTTAATCTCTCTCATCATAGCTTTTATTGGAGGAATTATCTGGATTATCGGGTTTGTCTTTCTATAATCTATTTTTATTTCCTCACTTATTATATATCTGCAGTAACATATAGTTTATCTTATGAATTTTGGCGACTTGATAGTTAAACTCTTTGAAAACATCGGTCAAAAACTCCTAGCTCCTAGAAGTTTCTAACTATCGGCAGAGGCGGATCTAGAGTACTGGGGCGGGTTTTCGAGAATTCAGTAACTTTATACTGAACTCTACAATTATATTGAAAAATCTAATAAATATATAAGACATATCTACTGGGAACCCAATAACAAAACATTCACTTGGTCCAACGTTGGTGAAGGAACCACTTAAGCTTAGTTGACCTTTTGAATGAGGGTGATTACGTACCCTTGGTCACATATAAATAAGTTCTCTTTTTGTAACTTGTAGGAAAAACCATGGGATGATTTTGTTTTTATTTTTGTTTTTCTTATTAAACACACGGATATGAGTCACGATTACTTTCTCCGTTTAAAAAAGAATCTAGTTTGACTAGCCATGAAGTTTAACAAAATAAAAAAGATTTTTAAATCTTGTGGTCTTAATTTAAAGTTATGTAAAATGTATAAAGTTGTCATTTTATCGTGTGACCTTAAACATGTCACTTAGAAAACTAAAATTAAAATGTTACAAAAAAAAGTCATTCTTTATGAAACTGATCAAAAAGAAAAGAATGCCATTTTTTTAAACGGAGGGAGTATTAATTAGTGTAAGATTAATTTGTGGGAGAATTTATATCGTGGCCATCCAAGTAAAGGGTTATATTTTTGGACAAAAAGTTGTGAACTGCTAATCAATTTAAGAGTGTTTATTAGTCTGACTTAATCCCAAGTAGCTTAAATTTAATTTATTGTTAGAGAAAGCTATGATGTTAATTAAATGTAAAAGTTAACAAGAATTTTGGTGATGGTGCAGGTTGATTTTGACTTGCATATGCCCCTGTTGCTTTTGTGTGACTGTGTTGGTAGAAATGGCACTTGGTCTGGTGAATGCTCCTTTTCAACTCTTCCACTATATCACTGATAAAATACCATTCTGATCAATTAATTAAGACCCATCCGTATGGGATTAATTAAAATGAAGACTACTCAATTTTGTACATAACAAAAAAAAAATATGTGTTTTATATATTTGTCGTCTCTTCAAAAAAAAAATTCTTCTTTTGATGGTTCTGTTTGGTCTCTTCAAGTGTACTACATCCAATAATTTGCTTGGTTAGTTTTGTTCTTAATTTTGATACAACTTTAGATTATTAATGTAAATCTCATATGTATTTATATTGTGCTCATAAATATTCAACGTAACTAAGTAAGTGTGAATTGTGATCTTCTTATAAGAACAATGTGTAAAATTATGTAGTATTTGAGAATTTATTAGAATGAAATTAATCCATTCTTAAAAAACTTCTTATCTAATATCGAGTATTTCTGAATTAAAAATAATCTAATTTATCATCTAATTTCATCACTTTCACGTACAAATACGTTGTATTAGAATCTCTAATTTCTAATTCTACATATTATTCGTAAGTGAAAGTAATGAGAATAAATGAAAACGACCCCCCCTCCCCCACATCCACATACACCAAAAAACTAGATATCACTTTCCACTATTATCCTTTAATTATTTCAACGTAGTAAAAATGGAATAAAATCTCAAGAATCTCTTTGAACTTTAAAAAATTCATATATTTTGAACTATCAGAAAAAATTCAAACAATTCACTTAATATAGACTCAAAAAATTACTACCAATAATAAAACACATTAAACTTAGACACGATTAAAAACTTACGGTCATAAATGCATGTAATCTATGACCAATAACATTGCACCCAACCAAAATACTCAACATTTAATTATAGTTTTGTAACAGAAAAAAATTGTTTCTAAGCTTAGATTAGATGTATTATAAATATTAGTATTATAAAGTCGTGATGAAAACAAGAGAGAACAAAATTTAAACTAAAAATAAAAATGGCGTTTGGAACATTTTCTATGGTAACATGCATCTCACTATTAATTTTCACATTGATTCCTCCATTACCTTTGGCTGATGATGATATTGAATCCTCCCTTCGAACAGCGTCAAGTAATGCGCATATCTTCGCAAATGAATTTTCTAATAATGACATCAGTGATTGTAGCATACTTTTGGGATATTATGCTGCAAAATATCTTGATTCAGCACTAGAGAAATATAATGATGGTCAATCCAAAGATATTATAATTGAACAAATTAAAGAAGCCCAACATTATATCAAATCTTGTCAAGAATCAGCTGAAGCAGAGATTATGCTCACTCAACAACTTGTTGATCTTCAATCACTTGTCAACAAAATTAAGGAACAAGTGATCGACGTACATATATCTGGGAGCAAACAAAATATTACATCCATGTTGTAGTTATATTTTTTATATTAAACAAACACACGTAACCTTTATTATTTTTCGCATCACTGCATATACATAGGAAATATAACATTTGTTCAATATAAAACATAAAAATAAAAGCGGAAAATAGAGTAACAAACGTATTAAATATAGTAAAAGTAATAATAAAGAATTGGCATAAAATATAATTGGAAGTATATTTGACCTAGTTAATTGTCTCTCAAAATATATTATTTTGTTCTCAATCTTCGTCTTTGTTTTCTCAAAACAAATTTCTTTTTCTTTTTTCTGTAATTGTTTTTGTCAAACAATCTTTTTTTTCGTTCGTAGCCTTTTGTATGCTCATGAAAGGTGAAAGTTTCCATTGATAAAATATGATGTTCGAATGAGATTGTTCAAGTTAGTGTTTTATATTAAATAATATTTTAGATTGTTGAGTGATACTCCAATTTGAAAAAAGAAGTGTAGTATTCGAATGTATTTTTGCACCGTCTATATACAAAAATATATCATACAAATTTAATGTCACTTATAAACTCAAATTACATCAATATGTCATATTTACACAAAAAATAGTTTACATTAACTATAAACATCAGTATACTAAAATTATACTATTTCCATGTCAATACATAAGTAAACCAAATACGTACCAAAATCATGCAAATTTCATATCTTGGTATGCATAAAAAATTAAAAAGTTAATAAAAATACCTTCTCAATGGATTTGAGTTTTTTAGACTTGGGAATTTTTTTAATCCTCTTTCAATATTTGAACTAGCTCTTTTTTCCGTAACATTTTTTTTACTTACAAAATCGAAATCGAAGTCTGAATAACTAGCAGACGGAGTGGGGGTGTAGATGTGGGTGACGTTCGTTAAGAAATTGATAATTGTAAATTAAGAAAATGCTTGAATATTGCAATTGATGATTAACAACTCTACGCTTGATTCTCTCTCATTAGTTAACAATTGTTTCTCTCATCTATTAATTATAATATATAATTAATTAATTTATAGATTAACATATTACTAATACATGTAACTAATATTTTATTACTAGTACTTAAAAAAATAAATTTAAAAACTGTAATATTAATCCTCAGGTAGATGTGTGAGGTGATTTGGGTAAATCAATCCCAACAAATAGGTTATAACTCATATAAAGTTTTAACTTTATTTATCTATTTTTATAATTTAATATATCAAAAAATATTTTTTAATTATGAATATATATAATATATCAAACGAAAAGAGGGATTTGCTCACTATTAATGATAGTATTCCAAAATTTTAATTAAAGATAATTTAGTGAAAATACTTTTACTTTCCAAGTGTGAAATAATTTTTTTCCAAAACGTATGCCTTAAACTAAAAACATCATATCATATTAACCAAAGGAAGTATTGAAGCAACAAAAAGATCGTCATAAATTAATGAACTTGTTTAATGACAAAATACATTGCACTTTTATTGTATGCAACCAATACATTCAACATTACAATTTTGTAACAGAAAAAAAGTTATTTATAAGCTCGTAGTATTAGATATAGTTATATCATTAAATACCGCACTTATTGAAACAGCCCAATTAATATAGATATAACATCTCAAATTCAATTAAACACTAAAAATAATTCATATATATATAAACATAAACTTCTTACAATCAAACAAAAAAATAAAAATTAAAAAAAAAAAAAAACTTATTACAATCTAACAAAGAGAAAAAAGAAAAAGAGATTCACAAAATAATGGCAGTATCTCTATTTGGTACAACTTCCATGGTTACATTCATTTCACTATTAATTTTCTCAGTTATTCCGAAATTACCCTTGGCTAACGATGATATTGTATCCTCTCTTCAATCTGCGATAGGTAGTATCGGAGGTATAAAACAATATTTATCAATTGATGAGGTCATATATTGTGAATTTAGATTTGGCGATGCCGAAAGAAATCTTAAAGTGGCAATTACGAATTACCAAAACGGTCAATTGAAAGATGTTATCAAACAAATTGATGAAGCTCTAAATAGTATCAAAAGTTGTCAAAATACATCTGATGCACAGAGTTATATTGACAGAAGTGTAGCACAAGCTATGGATAATGTTGTATTACTAATCAACAAAATTAAGAAACAAGTATTGGAATCAGCTTTGAGCCCACAAATATATCGTTGATTTACTATATACGTGTTGGAATTTGAAAATGCTTGTACCAAAAAAAAAGATGGATAAATTTTTATGCGGATTTATTATTAAGCTTCGTATGCATGAAACTTTTAAGATTATGATGAATAGCATATGCTTTGTAAAGGATTATTCTAATTAACTTATATAATCATAAAAGACCAAAGATTCTAATCATTTTTGACCTTTTAAAAACAGTCACACAAGGGACATAGTTGACATTTTTTAATTTTCAAAATACTAATTAATTAAAACTTTGATTATGACAATATATACGTCTAATTTTTGAGACAGTGACTAAAGTTTCATATAATTGACCTTCAGATGTTTAACAAGATTTATAGAAGTTCCGATTAAATGCAGAATTTTTTTGAAATAGTCGTACTTTGAGCCCTAATTACCACCGATAGTTTGTCTAATTACCAAATGTAGTAGTAATAGTCTACTTTTTAAAAAATCACTAAATAGTGAATCTTAAAGATAAGTATTGTTGGGTATGTAGCAAGAATTGATGGGAAATAAAGGAATTTGAAAAGTTGAGAACTTGAAGAGTTGGGAACTTGAAAAGTCCTCTTATGCTTTAATAAAAAAGCATTTGTCCCTCATCGGTGGTGGAAAGAAAAATAGAAGAGTTTAAATACAGAAACACTCCTATTAATTGTTAAAAGGGTTGGAAAAAGGGACCCCCCTCTCGCCGTTGTTGTCGCTCGTCTTGGATACGTCAAATGATTTAATTATTTAATTAATTAATTAAATGGGAAAAAACGTTTTCAATTTATTAGTTGATAAATGATTTAATTATTTAATTAATTAATTAAATGGGAAAAAACGTTTTCAATTTATTAGTTGATAAATGATTTAATTATTTAATTAATTAATTAAATGGGAAAAAACGTTTTCAATTTATTAGTTGATAATAGAAACGTTCAATTTTTTAGTTGACTAACCCGACCCGACTCAGATCCGCGCGCGACTTGTTTTATTTGAACTTTCCCGTTTTTATTTAAATCTCTCGCCATGACTGCTCTGAAAGGTTGCAACTTTCATGAACAATCATTACCATTTGAAAGGTTGCAAACTTTCATCAATGGTCGTATGGATTCTGAAAGGGTTGCAATTTTTCTGAACCTGTTCTTCTTGCCTATAAATACCATTCATTCTTCAGATTATTGACTTACGAATTTTCTGATTTTCTTCTTCTTCTTCTGCACAAACTTTTCTTCGTGTACTTTTCTGATGTTGATTTGGTTCGCTGACACCAGAGTTCTTGGTATCTATACTCTGGTGATTGAGATCATTTTACCCTGGGAGGTCATATTCCAAATCAAACCTCGGATACTAGAGGGGAATAATTTCCTTAAGGGGACACTGTGAGTTCAGTGGACTTGATCTTTTTTCTATTTAAAAAAAATTCCAGATTCTGGTACGTTTTTTACAGATTTTAATTTTTATTTAATTGATTTCTGTTCATCTTTTGTACTGATTCTGAAAACTTTAGTTACTTCGTGTTTCTATAAAGTTTTATCAGAATTAGTAATTATATTTTTCAAACACAGATTAACAACAAGTATAGGCTCATAGACGATAATAAATAAAAAGTATAAAAAAAAATTAAAATTTGTCTGAAAAAAATCAATTTAGGTAAGAATTCCATTATCTTCCTAATAATTGCATGCTTATGGGCTGAGATTGTTTGCTCCATTGGTTTGAGTCCAATTAGCAAGATGTTGGAACTATGTTTGGTCCTTGTATGGGCTGACCCACCGAGAAGCAGTGTGAACCCCATTTCATTCGGTGGTTATTTAGCAATTTTTTGTTGTATATAATACCAATTCCCATCTTTTTATAACTATTTTTAAAATCTCATATATTTAGAGGCTAATTATATCATATTTCAAAAGATTCACCAATTAAGAAAAATTTGGATTTTTATTTCTTTCAGATACATTGTTTGATTATCAGATATATTATAAATAATACGTTACTTAATGTAAGAAATGTATCCGAAAAGGAAGATTTTTGTAATTTTTTAAATGCCAGGGAATATAAACGGAGGAAGTATGAAAAAAAAGTTTTGCTCTTTGTGGTAGGTGTGTGCATTTGGTTTTTTCTTTCAGTTCTTTAGTATTCGGTTTGGATTTTCGATTTATGGTTTTGAAGAAGTGTAACCCAATCCGAACCAAAACAAATTTGGTTCGGTTTGGTTTTTCTCTTTTTGATTTGGATTTTTTCGGCTTGTTTAATCGGTTATGTCAATAATTAGAAACATAACAAAGTTACATTGACAATTTTTAAAAAACTTATATATATATATATATATATATATATTGAATTTCTGAAATATACTTTTAAATATAAATCACAAGTAAAACGTAAAACATAATACTTAAAAGTATATCAATTATAGATGTTCGAACATAAAAAATAAACTAAATCATAACGAAAATAACTAAAAAGGGACAAAAGTGATTAACCCAACTTATTTCTCTTCTCTCTTTCTCTCTCTCTCTCTCTCTATATATATCTATATCTATATCTATATATATATATATATATATATAAAATTCGTTATTTTTCTTCAGTTTTTCGGTTTTCATTTTTATAAATCCGAAACCAAATTAAAAAACCAAACAAAGTAAATTATATATCTAAAACCAAACCAAGAATTCAAAAAATAAATCCAAATTAGAATTGGATTTGATTTGATTTGTTTTTTCGATTTAATCCAAATAAAGCACACCCCTTCATAATGTTCTTATTATTTCTTTGACTTTGTTAGTTTATTCTTACCCCTCTTTTGTGATCCAATCTCATTTTAAATTTTTCTTGTTTACCTCACCTTACTTTATCAAGAAAATTAGCAGTACTTTCACTTATTTTTTTCAATATTATTCGAATTTTTAATCTAATCAATTGCTGTTAGAAATGTTTAATTACTATAGCTAATATTTATTTATATTAAGGTAACTTTGACATATTGATTGATTTTAAATACATAAAATATAGGTCACACACACAACCTATCAAAAATAGCAAGGTCGTTACGGGCTTACGGCACCAAAATATAAGCCATATGCATACTAAATTCAATACCGGCCAAAAATAATGTTGCATTTAATTATTTCAGTTGTAACCAAAATTATTTCCCCCCTTCCTATGTACTTCAATTAGGAGACACATTTTATAACGTAAAAAGTTATTAATATATCTATAAGCTAAGGTTAGATGAATACGATATTATTAAATGTCGCATTTATTTTGAGCTCTGATCAATAAATAAACAAGAATTATAAATACAACATTCTAATGAATGCATGCAATTAATTAATAATGACTACATACACTATATATAAAAGGAAGTAAAATAAAACTATTGATATATCAAATCAAATCTAAGAAAAATAATGGCACATACCACTAATTATTCCCTACTATGCATTTTGTTAGTAGTAGTATTTATTCCAGAAATATGTTTGGGTGATGATGATCTTGAAAAAACTCTTCGATTGGCCGATGAAGTAGCTAATAAGTCTTTATTTGCAGAAGATTACGTAGAGTGTGCCATTGCCTTGTTGTCTCAAGTTTCTGAAGATATTAAATTGGCAATTAAAAAATATCATGAAGGTCAAATTAAACAAGTTATTAATCAGATTGATGATGCCTTATATGAGATCAAAACTTGTTCAGTGTTTCTACTTTCTACGCCATTCATGTTTGGAGGTCCAGAAGATATAGCCAAACTTCAACAACTTCTTAACAAAAGTAAGAAACAAGCTTTCTCAATATTAGTCAAAGGATTGGGACCTTCTTTGAGCCCAGCTTAGCTACATCGTTAACTTAATATTTTTCTTCTTTTTATTATTAACAAAGTATTGTCGTTACAATTTATATACTAAGGAGCTACGCATACACATATGTCGAATTACGCTATTCATGATAATTTGTTGCGTTAATTATTAGGGTTTCCTGATTTAATTAGGAGAAATGTTATAATAGAGAAAAAAGTGAAATGAAGAATAATGTTCGTCTTATTTCTGGAATATAATTTATAACTTAGTTCTTTGTTTCATTACATAAGGTTACTTAAATTTATTTTTCCCTAATTGAATTGTAATTGATGCCACTACATCAATTAACTCTTTTAAGACCATTTATGCATTAATGTAGTAAGATTAATCAAAAGAAGGAATGTCTACAAACATGATTTGTTGAGGTTTCCGTTCATAATTTTTTTTTTTTAAATTGAGTATGCAAATACTTAATTAGTACATGTAAAATATACACGCAAAGGCCTGTCAATAGTTCCAAAATTTTCCTTTCATTTTTTTTTAGCCTATTTGGATCGATTTATTTTAAGTGTTTTAAAGTCAACAACAACTTTTAAACACTTTTAAAGTGCTCGGTAATTTTAGAAAAATGCTTATAAATATTTGATTTTAAGCTATGATAAAAATAAGTGAAAAACCAAAATTCAATCAAAACAGGATCAGTTGACTTGAAATGAAAAGTCTATTTGAATTGACTTTTAATTTATGAATCATGTTATATCTAACTTGTTATTTTGAATTTAAAATAAATGCTTATACATATTTTTTTAGTTTAATTTATCTAGACACTTAAAATTATTTTTTAACTTATAAATAAATTAATTTTAACCCGCTCAAATTCATTTTCATGAAAAGTGTACCAAATTACACCCTTAATCCGGAAAGAAAGTACGGCGCAAATCTGAGAAAAAAAAGAAGTGAATTTTTGGGAAAGGGAAACAAATGCCAAAATTGTAAAGAGAAGATGTAAAAATTAGTGAAACGGATCCAGTTGATGATGTGCTAGTCACATGTGTCACCACAAATATATACAATGTTTAATTATTAGTAATAAAACTTTTTGTATGTAACGCATGTGTTGTTTGATGATTCGAGTAAATTTAATAAAGTAATTACCTTGAGACATGGTTCAAAGCCCTGTACCAAACATTCAACAAGTCGCCCAAGTTGAATAATTAAGTACTACTTTTATTATTAAAACCAAGACCGCCTCAGTTTAGTAAAGCCAGCAGTCTTACTATATTCTCCATTTTCAAACCAAAGAAACATATATATCGTAGTATTTTTTATTCTAAAAACCTTACTATACAATTTTTTCAGTGCAAGTATACACCTGTACAGTTAGCAGTTTTTCTCTTGCCCACAGTCTTCAAAACCATCACCCTGATGATCGATCATAAACAACTCAACTATATATAAACACCCTTAATCACAATTCACAATCATCTTCAAAACTCATAATTAGAAATCAATTTTCTGCTACGAATACAAAATTATTCACAAAGAATTCAGAAATGGAAGGTAACCATGCAATCGGTTCCACGGCTCAGTCAGCTTCAGTTCCAGCGAGCTCTCCGTGTGGAGCTGGAACTCTGGGTCGGCACTTGGCTCGTCGGCTAGTACAAATCGGTGTGAAGGATGTGTTTTCAGTTCCCGGCGACTTCAACTTGACGTTGCTTGATCATCTGATTGCCGAGCCGGAGCTGAATCTGATCGGCTGCTGTAACGAACTAAACGCTGGGTACGCCGCCGACGGGTACGCACGTGCGAAAGGGGTGGGAGCATGTGTAGTGACATTCACTGTAGGAGGACTAAGTGTGCTTAATGCTATTGCTGGGGCATACAGTGAGAATTTGCCTGTGATTTGTATTGTTGGTGGGCCGAATTCGAATGATTATGGTACCAACAGAATTTTGCATCATACTATTGGCCTCCCAGATTTTAGCCAGGAACTTAGATGCTTTCAAACTGTTACTTGTTCTCAGGTATTTCCTATATTTGATCGTTTTACTACTCTATCTTCGTGCTGCAATTCTGCACTTTATTTATAACCATTGACCTTTACTTCATTCATCACGGAGTATTATGTGTGTAATTCTTGATTAGAGAATAACTACTAGTTTAGGTAATTGCGTTGGACTAAATTGTATGTATCATTATTGTTAATGTATTTTGGAGATGTTCAATGAAAACGATCAAGTTGATATAATGTAACAGGCAGTGGTGAATAACTTGGATGATGCACATGAATTGATTGATACTGCAATTTCAACTGCTCTGAAGGAGAGCAAGCCAGTTTACATTAGCATAGGTTGTAATTTGCCTGGGATCGCTCACCCAACATTTGCTAGAGAACCTGTTCCATTCTATCTTGCTCCAAAGTATGTTCTTCCCTGTTCCTACATTTACATATATTTTCCATTTCCCGAATCCACCATGATTCTTTTAACCATTTTAGTGGAAGGATCTATGGTACATTAGTTTTTTGTCTTAAGAGGGAAATGCATTTGCAAATTGCAGGGTCAGCAATCAACTAGGATTAGAAGCAGCTGTTGAAGCAGCAGCAGAGTTCTTGAACAAGTCTGTGAAACCGGTTATTGTGGGAGGTCCCAAAGTAAGAGTGGGAAAAGCACAAAAGGCCTTTGTGGAACTTGCTGATGCCTGTGGCTATCCATTGGCAGTAATGCCATCTGGTAAGGGACTGGTGCCAGAGCACCACCCTAGTTTCATTGGGACATACTGGGGAGCAGTGAGTTCTAGTTTTTGTGGGGAGATTGTTGAATCTGCAGATGCTTATGTCTTTGTCGGCCCCATATTCAATGACTACAGCTCTGTGGGATACTCATTGTTGATTAAAAAGGAGAAGTTGATTGTTGTTGAACCTCATCGTGTGACTATTGGAAATGGCCCCTCCTTTGGTTGGGTTTTCATGACTGATTTCTTAAGTGCATTGGCCAAAAAGCTGAAGAAGAATACCACTGCTTTGGAAAATCACCATCGTATTTATGTCCCTCCGGGTGTTGCCTTGAAACGCGAGAAGGATGAACTTCTTCGAGTCAATATACTCTTCAAGCACATTCAGGTAAATATTAATTGTGATTGACACAGAAAACATTGTTAGAAAGAATTGAGAATTACATGACACTAAATACAACAGAATAAAAAAAGGTATTCTTATGTTCCCTGGAAGTTTTAATTTGTTCAACTTGCTTGATCATTCACAGGAAATGCTAAGCGGTAACACTGCAGTGATTGCAGAGACCGGGGACTCATGGTTCAATTGTCAGAAGCTAAATCTTCCTGAAAATTGCGGGTAAGCTTGACTCTAACTTTATTCTAAACCCTGCTTATGAGGAGTAGAATCAAAAGTATTAATGGAAGAACAAGACAACTTGACAACCTATAAATCTCAATAACAGTTCATGAAGTCTGATTGTAGCTATATTAAGATAAAGTTCTATTCAAATACTTGCAGGTTTGAATTCCAGATGCAGTATGGATCCATTGGCTGGTCAGTCGGTGCCACTCTCGGTTATGCTCAGGCTGCTAAAGATAAACGTATCATTGCCTGCATCGGTGATGGAAGCTTCCAGGTCAGTTGCTCATATTGGTTGTGAACTTATGATCATACTCTCAACTGTTATCATTTTTTGCTGCTCAAAACTCATTAGCATACTAGTGTTTCTTAAAGTGAATTATGAGAAACATGATAAAGCTAAAACTCTTTTTGGAAACATAGGTTACTGCTCAGGATATATCAACCATGATAAGATGTGCACAAAAGAACATTATATTTCTCATCAACAACGGAGGTTATACCATTGAAGTAGAGATTCATGATGGCCCATATAACGTGATTAAGAATTGGGACTACACTGGTCTTGTGAATGCTATCCACAATGGCGAAGGCAAATGTTGGACTGCAAAGGTCAGTATTTATGAACACATTGTAACATCTTCTCCCACTATTCGATTAGAAAATTGTCAATGTGACATGCACCTATAAAGAAATTGATGAGATATGTCATTACAGGTAAAGACGGAGGAGGACCTAACCGAGGTAATAGCAACAGCGACAAGCACACACAAGGACTCCTTGTGTTTCATTGAAGTCTTTGTGCACAAGGATGATACTAGCAAAGAGCTTTTGGAATGGGGATCGCGTGTTTCTGCAGCTAATAGCCGTCCTCCTAATCCTCAGTAGCGATCTATCGGTGTCCAAAATAAGATACCAGAAAAAAGGCTTAAGAATTTGAATGTTTTTCCTTAGTTAATAGTTATGTCCTGCTTTTGTATTCTATAGCATATATTTCATGTATGTTCAACTATGAGCACATTAAAGTTCATGGGAGTACAAAATCATTCATCAACAATTAGACTCAAAACAAAATGTAAAGGGAACATGCTGCATATTACCGAATGAACAACTCGTGCACAATTGGAACAATTCATTTTGGTAGAATAAATATGATATTGATGCCGTAGTTGGCTTATTAAGTTGGCAGCGATCCAACTAAATAAGATTCAAGCATTTTTGTTTGGGTAAACATGATAACAAAGAGAAAACCAATTCTAATAGGGAAGAAAAATCTATGTAAGATAGCTTATGCTTGTTGAACAAAGCTACAGTGAGCCATAGTGAGATAGCCCTAATGGACCTTGCTATGGTAGGGTAAATGTAATTGGCTCATGAACATGTTATGGGACCCATTTGTATGAGCCTTGATGAGAATTGTCCTATGAGAACTAAGGCTAGCACCGAGTGAATGTTTTAAGGGAAAGTAGTTCTAGTTAAGTATGACACTAGAATACAAAGTATGCCCTTCATACTTGTTCATCCTCAATACTTGGAAGAATCACATGTCACCTCGTCGATAATAATATAGATAAATAACCCAAGATCAAGGATCTTATTTCTTCAAAGACCTCAGAGTTCTAGAAAAAAAATCATTGTGACGCCACATACAAAGTCATAATTCTATCTATAATGAGTTGCACTTTCTCCATGGATTCATGAACAGAGTCTTGCCCTATCAAGGCTGGTTCACGTACTTCAAACCAACCAGTTGGAGATCAACACCTACGCCCAAACAATGCCTCATAAGGGGCCATCTGAATGGTGGAGTGGTAACTATTATTAAATCGTAGAAATGGGGGTATGCGCGCTTTGGGGCTATTTTGACCTTGAAAATGGGTTGAAATGGCCGTGAGGGCCAACCGGATGCATAGCCAAGGTATTGAAAGACGTCCACAAAGTTTTTTGGCACTTTTGACGTCAGGATACGGATCACCCAAAAAATGTCCTTAAAGTTCATTAAGTTGTCCAAATATGCTTATTCTTTGGTTTCTAATGCTAGGGATGAAATGAGCCGTTATGTAACGGGTGTATCCGAAGAGCTTGAAGAAGAATGTCATGCAACCATGCTTTATGACAATATATATCTTTCTAGGTTGAATGTTCCTTCACTTCTAGATCACATGTCAGCTTTGAAGGCTATTCATTAACCTTAAAGGTATCTCCTGGACTATGACAGGAAAGGTTACAAAGGCCCTTCAAAGTTGGGAAGAAGGTGGGATTCTAGCAAGAAGCAGAAATACATGTAGAATCGTACCAGCCAACATATGATGGACAAATATTCCATTGCGAAAGAATTCTTCCTTTGTAGTAGTGTTAGTATATGTATGTACATTATATGTTATATTAAAGAGTTATAGTGACATATATACGACATGCAAAACACATACATATAACCATGGTTTTGCTACAAAATTATACCAAGAGCAAAAGCAGGACTTATTTATGGTTGGCTTGGTTGGACTAAATAAATGAAGTATCCAGGCTCCGTTTAGAAAAAATACCACAACCAGTAACACTATGATCGTGCAGTTTAGACCTCCCTTTAAACTACTGATCAAAATGTTCCGCAGCCATAACTTCACCAACAGGAAGGCACAGATGTTGAAGATGCACGAACATAACATTTTTTGTTATCTTGATATGCAAAATTGGTGCTCCTTCAATCTCACTTACAACAAACAATGAAAGAACTTTGAATCCAATTTATACGAACTGGTTTCAACAAAATCAGCTTGTCCAAAACGCCATATCAGCATCGGTGGAACCTACACATTCATCAACTATTTCAACAGCCACATCGGAACACAAAGCATAGGAATCCCTTCACACTGCTTTTGCCATTAAATCATATACAAGAGGTACCAGTCTCCAAGATCATAACTTAGAAGTTTCATGGTCCATAAAATGTACCACACGTCTCTATTATCAATAATAATATTGTTGATCACTTTTCATTTCTCACGTGGCCACATGAATGAAAAGTCTCTTTTCTATCACCCATGAGTGCTGAATGGAAAGACACACAATGAAACCCCACGGGGTCCCTATATATGTCACAAGCTAATCGAACATAGATTAAACCTGCTGACACTGTTGCATTGCTTATGGCATATATAACTTTATTCAAGTTGTTAATACATATAACTTAAATCTATTAGTTATATAGTATGAATAATAATTAATGACGACATATGAGTCTTTGACCATCTAGAATGACTTCCTCACTTTATGTTGTTATATTTCCCTAATTATGTTTCCAATGCCATATGGATAACCCCTCTTAAGAGCTTCGACCTTTTTGTTCCTTTTACAACTCGAACCTAAAATTGGAACAAGTGAATGTACTAATTAGGTTTTATGAAAGGGACTTATATAAGAATTGGCATCTAATGAGGCTGACAATTGGGAATTGAATGCACGCAAATGGTAACACAAATTTGATTGAAACAGATCAGTAGGAGAGCAGTACTGTGAGCTGCTTTTAATTGAATGCCTTTGTTGCCAATAGAACTGACAAAGTAGCATTAACAATCTAGACTTTTATGAATATGATACTGATGATGTACCTAAGTTACAATCACTGCTTCTAGATCCTGTGTACTAACTGAAAATAGCCAAATCTTTGAGAAAAACCCAACTTTCTTATGTCCCTTTAATTTGATTCTTTGATAGCTACAACACCAAATATACATGACACCATTTTCGTAATTCGCATCTTGGTCATTCTTACATTAATTCAAAGAATCTTCTTCCTCTTGCCCTAAGCTCTCTCTAAACTATTCATCTAGTCGTTTGGTTGAATGGATTAGGTGGGTTATATCGATTTAAAATTTGAGACTAAATTTATACTATATTATATTTGGTTGGAAGTATTAATCAGAATTAGGACTATAGTCTGGATTACTTATCTCATAGTATATATGAGATAAGTTATCAAGGTTATCGTCCTAGTTTTAATCGCAAGATTATAATTTTTTGATGAGGAGCTTATCATCTAATTAAGGCAAAAGTACAAGAATAATAATTTTACAGAAGCTTAAAAATAATAATTATAATAATAAGATAAGAAATTCTACATTACATCCACTCAACATAGGTTTCAGCTCCTGAGAGAAGTGAAGAAGATTCTGAAAAGAAATGGTGCTAGTTTTGAATCTTGATTAATGCAGAGGCAGTGGGTCAAGAAGCAGTAAAAAATGTAGCTTGCTCCTCTTCCCCTTGAATTCTTGAAGCACTAGAAATTATTCCTGAGAAACCATCATATGAAAGGGTCTCAAGTTGTGTGCTTAATGGATCACTCATTAGAGGGAAGAAACTGGACTGAAGGGGTTCCCTGTGAGAAAACACCTGATTTTGACTTAAAATTGATGGAAAATGATTAACTGAAGTGGTGGTTAAGCAGCTGCCTTGATGATGATGATGATGATTGCCAGAGGATAGGATTGTGTCATCTTGTAAAGACTGGAAATTGAGAAAATGCCCATGTGGGTAACTCTGGAGATCACTTAAAAATGGAATCTTGTAACCATCAGTTGATGAAAACAAGTTTGGGATGTCATAATTCACCTCTTGCTGGTTGTCTTGAACTCCATATTCAGAATTGGGAACACCTCTGTTTTCTTGGCTAAATTCTGGACTCTGTTCTTGATCAAATGAATACTGCATTTTTTTGGGATTAAGTTTAGTACAGTGAAAATTATTAGGGAACTCACCACCAAGAGCATCAATTGCAGCTTTAGCTTCTTTAATCAGCCAATCAATAGCCTTACTTGGACGGTCATACCCAAGCCTATCTTGCACATCATAGAACTGAATTGCAGTGTTTGGTGAAAGCCTAACTCGTCGATCCTTCGGACCTTTTGCAGTTGATACCTTACTGTGTCTGTCTTTCCTTCCTGTGGCTCGAATAATTCGACCTCCATGGCCTTCTATAACATCTGTTTTAGCTCTCTTTGGCTTCATTCTTCTTGTCCCTTTGTTCAATTCTTGTTCACTTACTGTGAAATTAGCCCATTTTGCTGGCTTTTTGCAGAGTGACTGTGGCATCTGCTGGTTTTGGTAGTGATTTTGAAGGTTTCCAATGTCATTTTCTTGAAAAACTTCCTCTTCCTCCTCCTCTTCTTCTTCTGATCCATCTTCTTCATCTGATACTTGAAACTGATGATTCATTGGAGGATTCAGATTGGAAGTAATCTATCTCCACCTTACTCTCTTCCACCTTTTATCTTTTGAGTGTTGGCACTTGGCAAATGGTAATGGCAGCTTTAATAATAAAGTCACTGTGACTTTGGGCCCTTAAAGATTAGCTTTACATAAGCTAATTGTAAGATTGTAAGTTGTAACTAGTAAGTAGTAAGTCCAAAAGCATTGATGCAAATTATCATGGAAATTTAACAGGCTTTCGATGCGAATTGGAATTAGTAAAATCCAAAATAGGTACCAGAAATCGGATGGAAAAAAAAATTTTTTGTAAAGAATGTGAGTACAAACACACAAGTATAGTAGAGCATATAAGACTTTCAGGTGTGTGCCCCAGTTTGGTTAAATTTGTCACCATCATATATGGAGATAAATTATACTCCCTCTGTTTTAAAAAGATTGACCTAGTTTGACTTGAAACGGAGTTTAAGAAAAGAAAGAAGACTTTTTAATTTTGTGGTTCTAATTTAAAGTTATGTCAAATGTACCAAAATACCCTTTAATCTTGTAGACTTAAATATGCCACGTGGAAAGTTAAAGTTAAAGTGTTGCCAAAAAAGGAAATGAATTTTTTTTTTTTAAACAAACTAAAAAATAATAGAATTATTTTTTTTAAAACGGAGAGTACATAACAACAAAAATATTGAGCAAGTGAAAAAATGAAGAGAGACCATTTTACCTTCATGCATCTGGGCTCTAGAGGAAAAAAATAAAGATAACGCTAGTACATTTGGTACATTCCTCACTCATAACTAAACAAATGACTTTAACTTAAAAGAGTTTGAAATTAATGGGGTAAAAGACTAAAGTAATGTTTATCTTTTTGTATATAAAGGTTGCACCTTTAGTTAAAAACATTCACTATTATTTACCCTTCATCATTTACAACATTCCCTATTTGGCTATTTATATCGTGTGAAATATCACTATTATGTGTTGATTTCAATATGAATATGGTTCTAATATTCATGTTCATTAGAATTCATTCCGTCTAAAATTTACGTACATAAAAAGAAAAAAAAAGCAAATATAAATAGAGTTAATTAAACATCTATTACAAAAATCATACTTACAATTCAGAGATCGCGTTATATATATCTTAATATGAATATACCATTCCCCAATTTGGATTTTTAAAAAAAGGATTGAAGGAATCCTTCTTAACAAGTATACAACTATATATATACCTATTTTTAATTTCCTGTCTTGTGCCTACCTTTTTTTTTTTCATCCGATGTTCGGAGTCTATATTAGAGCTATAATTAAATTTAAATTGCGTTTCGAGATTGTGCGCTCCCAACAGGATAATTGATGTCCAATGTCCCAACAAGGTAAAAAACCAACTCATTTTACTCTTTGATTCACATCGATCTCACTTTTTTTTATGACATTCATACAGCCCCTCAGTACAAAAAGTTATTACTGCTGTTGTTTACTCACTTTATTAACCTGCTCGATCGCCAGAAAATACTTGACCGAAATTAATTAATTACCAAGATTAAAACATCCATCGTTTACCGTAGTAAATCCATGAGAGTAGGTTACTGAAAATTGAAATTCTGAAAATGAATGTGACCCTCTATCCCTGCTTCATTTCTTGAGGTTTTGCATGTCGTGACAGAGTCAGAGTTTTATTTATATTTTTAAAGTTGAAAAATATTACAATTAGGAATTAAACCTACTATATAAAGTAATTTTTTGTACCCTTTATTACTTCACATAAAGTTTCTTCTTGTGTATGATAATTTTCTTTTATTTATGTGTAGTATACTTTAACCTCCTTTGTACTAGTATCGTAGTTATTAGAAAAATACACAAGTACTATGGGCCTATTGCTTCAATTCAATTTGTACTGCTCTATGACTTGACTTCATAAAATATCCCAAATTAGATTGTACTTTCTCGTAGAAATGACATATTTTCTTTTTTAGTTTGTTTTTTAAAAAATATTTTTATATTTGAGATAATTTTAATTTAGAATCACAATTATTTTCATATATTCAAACCTATAAGAATAAAAATATTTTGGTACAGTTGACGAAATTTTAGTTTAGGACTATAGTTTTCACAAAAATTGAAAAGTTTTTTATTTTTTATATAAATTTCGTATCAAATTAAAATAAATCATTATTTTTAAAACAAAGAAAACATGATGTCGACCCGTTTAGTTTGAGGGCCCTCCTGGGCTCAAGGAGCAATAACAAATTGCATGCGTGCATGTGCATGGTCTTTTCTTACCAACTGTAGTACTATAAATTATATCACGTGAATCCCTTCAGATCCTCCCTTTTCATGCTCTAATTTTATCATTCACTACTCTACCATGTGATGAATACCTTTTTCTCCTTTTTTTTTTTTTTTGGTTTTTCCTATTTTAAAGGGTTTGGTTTTTTAAATAGTCACTTAAATAATATATATTATTTTAAAAAAGTCATTTATTTTACTGAAGATAATTGAAAGCAAGAAGATATGTGTTTTTATAAGATAATAGAATAACTATTAATTGAGTGATTATCAGAAATCCAAACACATTTTAAGTTGAGGCCTAATCTTAAGTATAATGATTGATAACCAATGTATTTTTGCAAAAGAAATGATTGAATAGGGTACCACTAACCCCTTGTCATGGTTGATTAAACTAAATATAAAAGAAAAATTGTTCAATGCCACCGGCTTTCCGGTGAAGAAAAAACTTATCTGTACTATTGACATGCAAACAGTTGAAGAATGATAAAAAGTCTACATCGAAGTTAAATTAGATGAATGAACTCCTTATAAGATTTGGACAAGTCTTTTCTCTTTGAGCTAGCTTTAAAAACTAATTGTAAGGCTAGTGGACTAAAACACACGACCTTAAGGAATTTTCGCAATCCCTTTATCATTAGATTGAACTTTCAACTTGTATTAATAAATGTCAATACTTATATATGTTTTTATTAAATTAAAACTTAACCATTATATACATAGTAATTTTTTGACGAACCTGTATTGGTTCATACTCCTTAGTCCTTGAGCAAGGGTGGCTCCACCCCGGTGGTACTCACGTTTCATGTTTCATAAGAATACAAAAAAGTACTAATTTGGAGCTTTGAAAATAAGAAGAATTTTCTCTATGAAAAGAAAGAAGAAAAATTATCTAAATTGTCGGTACGAAGATAAAGCGTAGCCATTCAATTAATCCGTAATCATCATATAAAAACACTACTTAGCTTAATTAGTTACATTACGCTTTTTTATAGATTTAGTTTTCTCTAATATCTTATCCACTATTTCCTAATATAATTCCTTTGTTACGGTCAATAAATAACTCTAGTCAGCCTATAAGCTGAAAAGGGTCTAAATAAAACTAAAAGAAAAGCTGCATAGTTGACTTCAATTAGTTGATCATTCATTAAGATATTTTATGTACCTATTATTGCCCCTATTCCTTTTATTAAGGAGTACTTAGTTATTTTTATCTACTTTTTCCCCTCCACCACGTGATCTATATACATCTATGTCTCAAAATGGTCAAATCAATAAATATAAGATAATATTTTTCATAAATAAAGGTATTCACGATTTGGATAAAGATCAATTCAAATAAAAAAAATAAACTAAACTGATAAAAATAAATCAATTTTATTGGGTTTTAGTATGGTTTGATTTAAGATTTTTGAAAATTGATAAAATTTTGAATTGGTTATAGTTTTTCTGAAAAGATCAAATAAATAACCGAATCGAATCGATAAGTTATATACATATATTTTATAAATATACATACTTAATATAGTATTTTTATAAACAATTTTAAATACCATATATATATTTTCATCAAAATTTCTTCGTGACTTACTTGTTGAAAGCAAAAACATCAAATGTAAAAACATTTATCTTATTGATTTCATGTATATGAGTGTTTATGACAATTCTTTTGTTGGACCGAAAATGTTAATGTCTCTTCCTTTAGACAAAATATTGAATTTTAAAGCTTTATTCATAGTAAATTCAGTGATAAAAAAGTTCACTAATTTCAGTCATTCTAACTATTTTTTGTTTTGAATGGAATATTGTCATTTTTTCACATTTAGAATTAATTGTTTCTTTTATTTTTGTGTGTATGGTTAATAACAGAACCAAATCAAATCGATAACCACCAAAATGATATAGCTATATTATATTTGATTTTGATAATTATAAAGTTGATTAAGTTGATTTTATTTGATTTTGACCAATAATCGATTCAAACCGATCCATAAACACCCCTACACACACTTTTATCACTTAATTTTAGTTAAGAATAATTTTTCACTGTTAAATTAAATTGTTTGATTTAGTGCATAAATAATCATCAGTAAAATAAATATTTTATAACTTTCTCTACATTAACCTTAAGCCAAACTATATATATAGTATATATTTTCATATCTAGTGGAGATAATGATGGTTTTATTTGATTTAGAAATAGGATGTAACAGAGAAAATATCTCATCAATATAGATAGTGCCTCATCATATATAGACTCTAGTTATTAGTAGTCAATAGTCATATAAAAAAATTGTCTCCGTGCCTGTGCTATTAGGGGGGGAAAAGACTGAAAATAAAAGGAAGCAAGGAAAATAATTAATTCTCATATTTAAGTTGCTTCATATCTTTTTAGGCATGCATATAAAGGTTAAGTAGATGATTTAGAAACACAATTCAGAACCCACGCCGTATTTCAGTTGCTTCATTTTCTCTTTTTAGGCATGCCTTTTCTTTTGAATTTTCAAGTATTTGCAAGGTCCGGCCCATTACTTTTTCATCATCTTTTACACATGTATTTAATGTTCATAAAGTGAAAAAACTGTTGCTTAGAATAGGAGAGTCCGACATCAAAATGGACACTTTCTAGACACAATGAATTTTGTGTACAAAAAAGTGTCTGTTTTGGTGCCGAATTGCAAATTAGATGGCAGAAGAGTACATTTGAGTTTCCGTTCCTTATTGAAGCTATATGTCTTTCAGCTTATAACAATACCATGGTACTCATTAAATTAACCGATAAATCGATAAGAGGAACAGAATGTTCTGAGCACGCCAAGCTATAATATAAATTCTGTTGAATGAGATGTGATATCTATACACATGTTAACCTATGAATAACTTATCATCTCAGATAAACATATATATGAAGAGAAGAATTTGGAAATGTAAAGAACACGATGACAAACTCTCAGTCTGGTGATTATAACTTACAAGTTTTTTTTCACCTTCGTCACCATCAATATGCATAACCCGAAATGTGTAGGCTTCATATTTTTTGTTAGCTTCGATTACCACCTATTGTTTTTCACTGCTGGCCTCCTTAACTTTGCTGCTCATCACTTTTTGTGCAGCTACTTCATTGGACTTTTTAGCCTTTATAGTGCCTTTCCCATTGAGAGAAGTTAATATAACAGAAACTGGTGTTTTCTTTATCGGGCTTGTAGTAATTTTAGAGTTCTTGCTTGTTTTATCGTTGACTTTCTTTGGACTTGCATGAACAAGAGCTCGGCTTTCCCATGGTCGAGCAGCAACCCACCGATCCTTCCAGCTCCAGCCCCAATTAGCTTTGTTCATTTCATTATTTCCAGAACCAAATACTGGGTTGGAATTGGCCCTCCACTGTAACATAATATTATTTCAGTAGGAATTCCTGTTCTGTAATCGCAGTATAAACAAGCTGAAGATTGTCATCCAGTTTAATATACCTGATGAGAAAATGCATAGGCCATAGCTCGTTCGCGTTTAACAGCTGCTTCTTCTCTCTGGTGAATCCTTGCTAGAATAACTTCCATTGTTTCAGGGCCACCACTCCATTCTATCTGTCAACCGTTCACTAATGTTAGCAAGAAATAATATAGCTAGGTAGGATACTAAATTGCACCATGGACAAGATATGGTAAACACAACTAGAGAACGCAATATAAATATGGGGTTGTGCAAGTTTTTAGTTTGGCTTCTAATTTATACTTTTTGCTCGAGAGAACAACTACTACGCCTTAGTCCCAAATAGAGCATAATTCATAATCTTTGTCAAGAGAAGGCATCATAAGACATAGAAACTGTCATGAGCTCCTATGATTGGAATACAAAAAGGATAAACAAAATGCAGTTTAAGCATAGAGTTTGTTGAAAAGTTCTTGCACCAGAAGTTTATAGCTTGATTTCTGTAAAGGCATAAGGTTACGAGGGTTCAGTATCATGAATCATACTCCAACGAAAGAAAATACTGCAAACTGGACCTTTCATTTTGACTCAGTGAGTTTGCATATCTGAATTCTATCAACGGTTTTCCACACATTCCTTCTAATAGTAGAAACTTATTTTTATTTATCTTGCCACCAAAGAGGATCTTCTCTAATGGATCATTTACATAGGGTTAACAGAAATGATACTTTAGTTGAATGATCAAGGCAAGAAAATCTCTTGATAGCAGAAAGAGAAAGTTACTACTGATTTAAAAGCATCAAAAGTTCTGGAGAAAGCTAGTAGGATAACAATTAATGGGCATAAGAATGTCACCAACTAACCTCTATGTTTTGAAGCTTTGTCTCTAGCTTCAATTGATTCTCATGCTTCTTCCTCTTAAGATGACCTTCCATTACCATGTGGACACGACGAGCTCTTATCTCATTTTGCATGGTGTTCCATGAACAGATATAGTTCAAAGCTGATGAAGCTTGTTTTTTCACTGAAGGACGTTGTGTCAGGGATTGTAACCTTGTATTTCCTTTCAATCGACGTAAAGTTTTCCTAGCCTGCAAATGGAGAAAACTCTATTCAATCTGAAGAGAAGAGTTGAAGCACTTCCTTTGGGTGATTCAGACAATAGTAAAACCAATATTGTCTTGTAAGATAAGAGAAAATGACACCACTAATAACCTGGAACAACAGCACCTGAGCATCAATTATGCACATGATTATTTAAACAACTTCCTTACCATGCTCATTCAGAAGTTTTCAACATTACATCAGTAAAGTAGAGGTTCCCTGATTAATCAGAATTGTTTTCTTTTGGTTTCGAAGGTTTGAAAACAAATATTGGCGTGAGATGAGTTTAAATGGAGTAACATGGTCAATGAGGATTCATATAGCAAACTTGTGCCAAGCCGAACTATGTCAAACAAAGCGAAACTGAGGGAGTATAATTTATCAGCTGACTAAATGGATCTTTGGTCTAAAAGTTAGACATAGATCTTTGTTTAGAGAAAAGAATTCAAACATATACATCAGTTTTTCACGTAGCAATCCCATCCTAAGAGGTCTCTCAAACTGCATATTTTGAGGTTATAGAAATGCTCATCTGACATAACTGGTTCGCTTTGCACTATATAAACAATAAGTCACACTGAAAGGATATAAATATTTTATTTCAAGTAATATTCAAAGATTTCACAAGTTTAAGGAGTGATCAAACAAGTCCAGTGGCATTACAGAAAAGATACCGAAACCATTATGCTTGATACGTTACCTCTCCTTTTTCTGAGAGATTGTGATTCTACTTTATAGCATGATACAAATGATTTGATGGGAAATATGTTACTTATAATCTTGTGTAAGAGTATAACAAAAGGTAGTGAGCATTGAACAATTAGGATGTATCAGATACATAAAAATGATATTATGCTATGTGCTTCTTTAATTGGTTAATTAGTGTCCTATATTTGTAAGTGTATGTCTGACGATCAGGACAGTAACACAAAGGAAGGTTCATATTACTCTGTAACAGAAATATCTGTGTCTCAAGAGAAGTTATCAGAAGAAAAGTCGCACAAGAAATATCTACTCGCGAGAAGAATAAATCACAAAAGCATCTATATGCTACTTATTATAAATAATAGTTGGATAATATGCTATTACCAAATAAGCGCGGAATGCTGTCTGAATCTTAATAGCTGCTCTATCTTCAATAGGCATTCCCATTTCCCTCTGATTCTTGATCAAGACACCATTGGTTATTTTAGAAGGC